>LJPK01001826.1:7473-36656 GCA_001430945.1 Amauroascus niger
GGAGGGGGAGGGGGGGGGGGGGGGGGGGGGGGGGGGGGGGGGGGAGAGAAGCCACCAGAAACTTGAAAGAGGTATCAGACACGGCCCTCTAGGCACTGAGTGCAAGGATAACTTGAACAAGCAACGTGGATGTCATGTGCAATAATGGTATGGGAGATAAGATCCTCAACCAAATGGGTGGCTCTGGGAACGTCATTGGGACCTGATGGGATTCTGTGTGAGTTATATAAGCTCCTTCTGAAGACGAGCAAAAAAAAAAAAGGAGAGTAGTGAATAAAATCCATTGATTCTGGTTACCTTGGGTTTTTGACATATCTTCACCAGCACTCTTGCTCGCACCCAAATGTACAATTTCCCTCAGATGGTTATTTAATGCGGTTGTTGAGGTGTCAAGACGGAAGGATTGAGCAGAGCGTGTATCTTTCATATGGTGTTCCCATATAAAAGATACCTTTACGTTAGAGTGGCCAGCACCCATCTGCCGGCGTGGGTAGTTATTCTGTAACTCCTCATGAGAAACCAGATGATATCTAGTAAAAATCAGCCTTAAAAGAAATTAATATCACCACTTTTCAGGAGCATCAAAAGATTGGTCAACTTTACAGATGGTGTTCTCTGTCCCCGAGTTCAGTAGGCCTGTGAAGGTATGTATCATCCTTTTTTGATTAACTACTAACTACTAGATATCAAGCATCATACTTAGTGGTAATATCTTCTAAAAGTTTTGCTTTCCTTCATCTTCCAGCTTGGGACAGCTTGAAGACTTTTTCTGCTTTACAGTAGGGCTGAAAAATAGTTTGATATCAGGTGACCTTTGAGACCGTTTTCATCAGCAGCCAGTTCACTCACAAAGAGGAACAAGCTTCATCAACAAATCATTCAAAATCAGTTTGTTTTCCACAGTGAAATTTAGGCAATAGGACAATACCTTTACAATGCTTTCAGGTATGAGATCTCATATGTCTTGCTTTATATGTATTAGAAATTTAGTCCCGCTGAATTTCTGGTACTGAACTGGTGATGCTCCTCTCCAACGGCGATTTGCGCAACTCTGAATTTCCACATGGACTTCCAAAGTAGGAGCTGATAATTGTGTAGATGCGGATGTAGAGGTACTTGAAGCTGTCGCCAAAGATGGCACAATGGATTAGTACGCATCAATCCCTTCAGATGCTCCACCGTTGCTGACCCATCGCGATTTGAAGTGACAAATGGCCTGGCCTGCTAGAACGTTTCCTTGATCAATTACAACGTGTATGAGATCCCCGAGCATAGCGGTTTGACTCAAGTTATTGACGCTCATTTCAGATTGTCTTCCATGAGTTTGCGATACCGAGACCCCGTTCCAATTCCTTCGAAACGATCACTACCGTTCCTATACACTCCGCCTACGCGTCGCAAGACCCAAATTCACAAGCGAACAGCAACAAGGAAAATGCGCCCCCGTCGCAACTTCATTCGCCACCCCGAAGACCGCCTGTCCCTGCTTTCTCTCCTCCCTCCTCGGGTGTGCGGATTCCAGATTCTCAGTCCCAGTCCAGCCTTACAGAAAACGCCTTACCCCCGCCTCTCCAATTCATTCTTTCTTCTATAGAATCGACACTGAAACAGAATTTCTCCTCAAAACCTCCGCATACGATCCAACGCCTTGCAGAGCTTCTTTTGCGACCGTCTCGACACTATAGAACACTCCCTGCTTATCTTCGGGCCGTGGATAGAGTAGTGTCGGTATCTAGCGGAGCTGATATATTTCCACTCCCACTTGCCGTTCCCGCCGGGACAACAATTGACGGGATTCTGTCGAACGGTGTCAATGGCGCGACGACTACTTTTTCTCTATTCAATGACAATTCGCTAGGAAGCGATGAATCCCTTGGCGGTGCACTCCTTACTCCTATCCCATGGTTGAGTAACCCTGCATTCTCTCCCGCTTGCGAGGACCTGCTTACTCAATCTGGTGTGCGCGAAGAATCATCAAGCGCCAGACTCTCTATCAGGAATGATGCTAGGTCTCAGGAGACAAGTTCATACTCAAAAATGGAAACAACTGATGCAGCGGATATCCAGGACATACCTGAAGACGAAGAAACCCCGCATGCCCGTGGGCCGTCCGTTATAGGCGTGGAGGATATGGGATTGCAGGATGGGAAGGATGTACAAATGAACCTCAAAGTGGACGAACCGGATGTCGCCTTCACTCAAGAACCCCATGTGATTTCAGGACAAACTGGAGCCCAAGGGGCTGCCTCAGCCGGTCTGGATGAGGACGGTGATGGTGATATTGTTATTGATGATATTCCCGTTGGTGTTGCGGGACAGAATGATAACCCGAAAGATGCGTCTTCCATCGCAACAGCACCTCAGGCGGCCGATCCTGTCGAGGATGGCGGTAATATGACAATTAGTGATGCTACAAGTAAATGAGATGAGCCCTTGGGTACAATTCACCTACATTGCGCATTTGTTTACTACTCCTATGGCTCTGTATATTTCTGGGCGGATTATTCATGTTACGTTTAGCAAGCAAGCAAGCAATGACAAGTCAAGAGCTGATATACTAGCATCTTTCTACGTATTAAAGTACGGACCTTGTCAATGATTCTGTGATGATTCAATCTTGGGCAATTCAAATTGGGGAGGAATGTCACATGACAGCGTGAGCTCGCCGCGTCAAAGGCGCGCAGGCAACACCACTTCATCTCAATCAATACAACAGCTTCAATGTTGGTGTGATAGACTCTTCTATTCCGGAAGGATCGGTGACAGAAGAACATTAAAGATGTATGTACAGCTTTAAGCAATAACTTGGTTATTGACTAACTGGACCTTTTAGGTGTGAGTACCCGCAAAGTCCTTCAGCTCTCATGAACAACTACTGAATCTCAGCTTCAGCAAAAATCGACAAGCTTTCCATACTTGGGTATGTAGGATGAGGCTGCGATGTGGGACACTGAAATATATATGTGCTACTGTGGTTTTGCTAACATATTTGCTTTCAACCAGTGTCCGTTCGTTCGATAACACACGGAGCGAGACGATTCAGTTTCATACCCCGCTAACATTGATCGTGGGACACAATGGTTCGGGAAAGACCGTGCGTGAAATATTGCAAGAGTAAGACTTTTGAAAAAATCTACGAGTGGCTAACTCGGTAACTAGACGATTATCGAATGTCTCAAGTATGCGACGACGGGAGAACTCCCCCCGAACAGCAAGGGCGGCGCTTTCATCCATGATCCTAAGGTAGAAATCCACGCCGTTCCTTGAATGCCTACAAGCCTATATATACTGAATATGTAATGAACAGCTATGCGGCGAAAAGGAAGTTTTGGCCCAGGTGAAACTGGCGTTCAAAGCTACGTCTGGCGCAAAGATGGTCGTCACCCGCAGTTTACAACTTACAGTGAAGAAAACGACACGTCAACAAAAGACATTGGAAGGGCAGCTGGTGATGGTGAAAGAGGGTGAGCGCACTGCTATCTCATCCCGAGTTGCCGAATTGGATCAGATCATGCCGCAATATCTCGGCGTTGCCAAGGCGATTTTAGACAATGTGATTTTCTGCCACCAGGACGAGAGTTTGTGGCCACTGAGTGAACCGTCAGTGCTAAAGAAAAAGTTCGATGAAATCTTTGAGGCGCAAAAGTACACCAAGGCCATCGACAATATCAAGGCTCTGAGGAAAAAGCAGAACGAAGAGCTAGGCAAATACAAAATCATGGAGCAGCATGCCAGGGAAGATAAGGATAAGGCTGATAGGGCACGTTATTCTTTTAATTTGGGGATGTTCGAGAGTAGCTGACTTCTCATAGGCGGAGAAACGATCGCTTAAGCTCCAAGAAGAAATCGAAACCCTACGAGCGGCAAGTCTCGAACTATCTAAGGAAATGAAGCAAGCTGCAGATCTTGCAGACAAAGCCTGGAAAGAGTCTGAAGGCTATGCAGAGGTTCTGGGTGCTCTGGAAGGAAAGCGCATCGAAGCAAAGAGTTTACAGACGAGCATCAACAATCTCAAGCAGCATCTCGTGGAACTTGATGAATCTGAAGAGTGGCTTGAATCCAACCTAGAACAATTCGGGTCTCGACAGGTTGAGTATCGGGCACAAGAAGACACCCTCAAAGAGAAATATGTGGACTTAAAGGAGAACATTGAAGGAAATCGGCACCAATTGGGCCTCAAACAGGCCGAATACGGCAAACATGAGAATGACAAAGCCCAGTTTGAAAGACAAGTGGAAAGGCGTGGCAAGTTGATCAGGGACGTTGCGCGCCAAAATAATATACGAGGTTTTGAAGGCGATCTTGATGAGATGGAAATCAGTGACTTTATGCAACGAATGCAGAAACTTTCCAAAGACCGGAGTCAAGCTCTGGAGCGAGCAAAACGTGAGGCGCAGGCAGAGTTGCGGGAAGCCCAGAGCCTACTGAATCAATTGAGTCAGCGCAAGTCGGCTCTCCAAGAGGTGAAGAATGCGGCTAGAAAACAGATATCGCAGAACGATAAGGAAGCAGACTCTTACCAACGTCGTCTCAGTGAAATCGATATAGACGAGGGGAAAGTGGCGATTCTAGAGTCAAGGATAGAGGAAACTGAACGGCGCTTGCAGCAAGCGAAAGATAAAGCAAAAACTGCGTCGTGGGAGAAGGATCTACAGACCAAGAACACGCAGCTACGCTCGTTAGAAGAAGAAAGTTCTGCATTAAATGCAGAGTTGATAGAAGGGACCAAAAGAGCGGGCGATCTTGCCCGCCTTGACCACCTTAAAAAGGAATCTAAGGATCGGGAACGCAGCTTGCAGACAATGACAAGCGCACACGGTGATAGAATATCTCAGCTCGTAACCAAAACATGGGATCCTTCAACTGTTGAACAGGAATACCAGTCGGTCCTGAATGACGCCTCTACTTTTTTGGCCAAGGCCGAGCGGGAAAGGGACGGAGCTAGTAGAGAGCTGGAGTATGTTGAAGTTACGCTGAAGAATACACGCAAGTCGCTTCAGCAACATAAGCAAGAACTGGACGACTGCGTTCAGAGGATTCACGAAGCCACGGATGATGAGCCTGCGGAATACCCCGATTATGTCAAACAGAAGCAATCAGAGCTCGAAATGGCCAAGAAGGATATCGATCAATACGCAGGTTTAGGCGAGTATCTAAGCAAATGTGTTGAGGCAGCAAGACAGAAAAAGGTCTGCCGAACCTGTGGACGGACGTTTAAGTCAGACAAGGAATTCCAGGATTTCAAAGAGAAACTCGACAGTTTGGTGAAAAAGGCAATGATGAATGCTGAGGATGAGCAGCTTCAACAGCTCGAAGAAGATCTTGAAACTGCCAGAAACGCGCATACATACTATGACACTTGGATTCGTCTCTCTACTACAACCATCCCTGAAACAGAGAAAGAGTTAACCCGGCTTGAATCACAACGAGAAAAATTACTAGCGAAAGTGGAGGATCACGACAAAATTGTCAGTGAGAAGGGGGAATCGAAAAGGGATATTGAAGCCTTGTCCAAGACGATTGCCACTATTGGCAAATACGAAGGTGAAATCAAAACACTTAAAATTCAGATTCAGGATCTCTCTGCCAAGCAGCAAGAATCGGGGGGCTCGCGGACGTTAGAAGATATTCAAGACACTATCGCAGCTATCGGTGAGGAATGCCGTGAGCTGAAGAGGGCGATAACGAAAATTGCGAACGAAAAAGATCAATCGAGAACAGAAATCACAGAATTAGAACTTCAGCTCCGTGATGTGCGTAGTGAACTTGACAATGCCAAGTTTCAACTTGATAAAAAGACGTCGATCGAAGCCCGATTGGAAGAATATCGTAGCTTCAATGCGAAGCAACGTGAAAACATTGAGAAAGCGGACCAGGACATTGAAAACCTGGTCCCGGAGGTATCGAAGGCGCAAGCTAAATACGACGACCTCAGCACGCGTGCCGACCAAAAGGAGAGAGACCTTCAGCAGGAAGTGTCTAGTTTGAGCGATAGTTTGCACCAGCTTGGCCTTGCAAATGAGGATATCATTGCTTATGATGATAGGGGAGGTCCGCGTCAACTAGAGAGGAGCAAACGCGAGGTAGAAAATATCACGAAGGAAATTGAGCAGTTAGAAGCAGAACAAGGATCTCTTACGAGACAGCTCAATGCTATTTCGACTCGATTGAAGGATAGCGAGAATACAAAACGACAGTATTCAGATAATCTTCGATATCGACGCGAGATGAGATCATTGGAAGAGGTGAAAGCAGAAATTGAGAGGTTAGAGGCACAGAACGCTGAGGTTGACCGGACTCGGTTTCGAGAGGAATCAGACCGCCGTACACGGGAATACAACTTTCTGTCCGCGACACAGGCAAGCAAGATGGGCGAAATGAAGTCAAAGGATAGTCAGCTTATGCAATTGCTCACTGATTGGAATACCGACTACAAAGACGCAGCAGTCAAATTCAAGGAAGCCCACATCAAGGTGGAAACGACGAAAGCTGCCGTGGAAGACCTTGGAAGATACGGAGGCGCTCTTGACAAAGCCATCATGAAGTACCACAGCTTGAAAATGGAGGAGATAAACCGTATAATTGAGGAGCTCTGGCAAAGGACTTATAGAGGCACGGACGTCGACACGATCCTCATTCGCTCTGATAACGAGAACGCTAAGGGCAATCGCTCGTACAATTATCGTGTCGCCATGATAAAGCAAGATGCCGAGATGGACATGCGTGGTCGTTGCAGTGCAGGCCAAAAAGTGCTCGCCTGTATCATCATCCGTCTAGCCCTTGCGGAGTGCTTTGGTGTGAATTGCGGCTTGATTGCACTGGACGAGCCCACGACCAATCTTGATCGGGATAACATTCGATCCCTCGCGGAATCCCTGCACGATATCATTCGCACCAGACAGCAGCAGGCGAATTTCCAGCTTATTGTAATCACGCACGACGAGGAGTTCCTGCGCCATATGCAGTGTGGAGATTTTTGTGATTATTATTATCGGGTGTCTAGGAGTGAGAGGCAGAAATCAATTATTGAGAGACAATCTATTGCTGAAGTGAGGATGCTTCTGCTATCCGTTGTGTTTATGACATGCTAATATGATTTTGCTTTAGGTTATGTAAGTTTTGGATCCGCAAGCTCCTGTGACGCTTTCTCTGAAAGAAATATACGCTCTCTGGGCTGGAAATGGGTTGAGGAAATCAATGCGATATATCCAAAAAGGTTAAATTTCTATATGGCGTAGGGGGGACTAGAGAATTTCTTCTACATCAACACAAACTCAGAGGCCAGAGAAAGATATAGTTTTATAATGAATCTATATTTATACTAAGATACTGTAGTTTTCGTCTGAAAGTACCATTAAACCAGGTGCAAAAGTATCTTATTCCGACTCGTTTTCATCACCACTCTCATTGTCAACCAATGGCACAAATCTAAAATCCACAAAACTAACATTTCCAAGCGTATGTGCTCCCGGAAGCTGCGGTGCCCTGGAACCATCAGAGCCCGACGTGGCCTCTCTGAGTTCAATCATGAATTGCATACTTAACACCCCCTGGCGATCACCCCGAATGCTAACTTTGCTCGACATGGCCATAGCACGTAAAGCTTTTCGGACAAGCGCGAATCGGTAACTTTGACGCACCCTAGATCTCGACGAAGGTGGATTAACCAGGAATGTCTCTGCTACCGATGGGGCAAGTTTGCCTCGTTTGGGCTGCTTGGACCGTCCATCGTCATTGAGCGATTTGTATGTCGAATCAGCGGGCCCGTTAAATTCCTTGTCAACCGAGAATTCAACAGTAGATTCACCAAATGGACCTCCGGCGGCAGAAAGGGCAAAGTAAGGCGTTTTTGTGGGGGACGCAGATAATGTCAAGACGGACGGGTTCGTTGAATCTAATTCTAGGATAGCATTGTGCAACCAAAGGGAGCGCATGATGATTTTGAACGCAATCGCGTCACGTTGGAGAGGAATATCCACGTCCTCTGAAGACCCAAAGTTGGGGTCATCAGGCTCGTAGGTCGTCAACTCGCATGTCGTCGTAACGCCGGCTTCTGTGAGGGTAATGCACAATGGAGATCCAGGTCGAATGTAACTTATAGTACAGGTGCGGTCAAGAAGTAAAGCTGGTGTGGAAAAGGCATTCGACGCTGGGCCAGTTGTTGGGTTTGATATCGGGTTAAAATTTTGAGAAGAATCATTCAGTCCGAAGATCTGCAGGGTCTCGATCAAAGCAGGGAGGGAAATCAGAAACTGTGGGTATGTCGCAGTATCTGAAGCTTCGTCCCCAACGTCGCCTGTATCGCTAGCCGCGTCGCTACTACTAGGTACTGGATTGAAGACATAATTGGTGAATAATGTTTTGTCGAGAAAGGCGAGGCCCTGCATGGCCTTCCCATCCTCGGCGGAAAATCGTATGCCCTGTGGAGTGATCTGAATTGCGACTTTCGAAGCAAAATTAATACATCGCAATATAACGTAAAGCTGGTGAGTGAAATTGGAAACGGCAGAAAAAATTGGCGCCTCAATGGCGTCCATAGCTGGGAGAGCAGGTGAGTATAAAAGGCGAACCGACAGCAAGCCTACTTGGGGACCGCAAAAGGGAAAAAGAGAGAAGGGAAAAAAAAGGAAAAAGTGAGCGAGCCCTATGCGCTAGAAGGACCCCAGATCTTATTATACACGTCGAAGGGTAGTAGGGAATGAGTCTATACGTAGACTCCAGCCGCGCAAATCATGAAGACTGCTCCAAACCTGCTCAGGTCAGAATGGCGGTTTTCCAGATAAACGAGACAGAATTCTCACCCGAACGCAAGCGAGGCAGGTACACCGTATAGAGGGATGCTTAAAAAAGATCGATCTAAAATGATTAGCGGAAGAAATGTATGCGTGGCATTGGGACGTACTTAAACCGAAGAGTCCGGTGAGAACAAGAGCTGCGACAATGGCTTAGTAGGCTGCTTGCAAAGAATTGGTTCAATTGAACAATCTAACCTGTCGCTAGAAGGGTAAACGCAACGAAGATCTGGCTATCCTTCGACACAAATGGATAGAAGGGGTTCGCAGCCGCAGCAACCCAAGCTTCTTCAAGAGACATTGGTACAAACTAGAGGACCCGAAACCAGAATCGAAAGCTGATGAAAAGGGGATATGCTGAGGATCTTAATTGATGCCGAACAGTCAATGCGAGTCTTAAAAGGTCATGACAAAGTAAACTAATTAGACCTTTCGTCAGTTGGATCAAGTCGGACAACTCGCGAGTTTTGAAAGGGAGCTTCGTCCGCAAAGGTGTTAAGTTGTCGCGATCGATTGTCCTTGCCAAGAACTTTAGCTGCGTGACTCGGATAAATGTGTTTCCGGGACCGGATTAAGTTGCGGGTGGAGAAACATATCACCGATAACTCCTAACCTTGGTTGACATCATAGTTTCCCTTTCGGGAAGTCGGGACCTACAACTTCATCGCGAGTTGCCGTTCGCCCAACTCCCGGAAACTGCTGATATCCCCTGCGCGCTATGGCTCCGCTTACGGCTGATCGTAAGCATCCTTATTCTGGCCCGTTAGCAGCAGTATCATGGCAATATTAACCCGCGCAGGAAGCAAACGCAAGGCCACCGACGAGCCTAGCACGCCAGATTCGAAACAAAAGGCCAAGAAGGCTAGGACTGAGTCTCCGGACTCTGCGGTCAAGGTTGGCTGTGCATCGCGAGCTAGATTGCGTACATTCGCTGATTCCGAGAAGCATAATGGGTTTGCGAACAGACCCCAACTCAAAATCATCCCATTTTCCGAGAAGGTAAGAGGAGCAGCAAGTCACTACGATTATATCGCGGCACTTACTAAAATGGCGCCGCCGGCATAGCCCGCTGTGCTGGAAGAGCGACGGGGCGATATAGAATTCCGAGTAGTTAACAATGACGGATCCAGGGAGAGCTTCATCATCCTCACCGGTCTCAAGTGTATATTTCAAAAGCAGCTGCCGAAAATGCCAAAAGATTATATCGCTCGACTGGTTTATGATAGAACCCATTTATCAATGGCTATTATCAAACACCCGCTGGAGGTTGTGGGGTATGAATCCATGCCCCTTGCTACGACTCTCAAGAATCCTCGCTCACTTTGCCCAGAGGGATTACGTATAGGCCGTTCAGAGGAAGAAAGTTTGCAGAAATTGTGTTTTGCGCCATATCTTCTGATCAACAGGTCAAAGGCTACGGTGCTCATCTCATGTCTCACTTAAAGGTATTGGCTCTCTCTGGTGCTTTACCGTCTGTTTTCTCGGGGACGACTAACATGAATAGGACTACGTGAAAGCCACTTCTGATGTGATGCACTTTTTAACGTATGCTGATAACTATGCTATCGGATATTTCAGAAAACAAGGTTTCACCAAAGAGATTTGCTTGGACAAGGCAGTCTGGATGGGTTATATTAAAGATTATGAAGGTGGCACTATCATGCAGTGTTCCATGATCCCAAAAATACGTTACCTCGAGTCTGGGCGGATGCTTCTAAAGCAAAAAGAAGCTGTTTACGCCAAGATCCGTGCATTTAGTAAATCCCATATCGTCCACGCACCGCCCAAACAGTGGAGAAATGGGGTTTCCGAGATTGATCCCTTTAGCATTCCGGCTATTAAAGAGTCCGGATGGTCTCCTGATATGGATGAACTGGCGCGTCAACCACGACATGGGCCTAATTACCATCAACTTTTACATTTACTCAATGACATGCAAAATCATACGGCAGCTTGGCCTTTCACACAGCCAGTGAACCGAGACGAAGTCCCCGATTATTATGAAGTGATAAAAGAGCCGATGGATCTCTCAACGATGGAAGAGAAACATGAGAAAGATCTCTATCCTACACCACAAGATTTCATAAAAGATGCTATGTTGATTTTTGATAATTGCCGGCGGTATAACGACGACACAACATCTTATGCTAAAATTGCGAACAAACTAGAAAAGTTCATGTGGCAGCAGATAAAAAACATCCCGGAATGGTCGGTAGGTAGTCCGCAGTCCGTCTTGTTGCCTCTTGGCGTTTGGTGCGTCGCTAATCCTATATACCCTCCTAGCACCTGGCGGAAGGACATTGATCGACCCTGGAGGCCGAATACAGCCAATGACGACAATTATTTTAGAGATATCCGCTTTTGCAGTGGCAATTTTCTACCTTTGATGATGAGAATTTTGTGTGATGAGTTTGCAGTTCTGGATGGGCTGGGGGTTGTTGGAATGGATAACTACTTCCTCTTTCTGCCGGCACTTTCAAGCACCAATATATCTTTATGAATCACTTCAGGCATACAATTGTAAACACTAATATAATCTTTGCCTGACTGAGACAGCGCATGGATCAATTCACCGGAGGTTACCATCTTCTTCAGGGGGGACGGCATCGGAAGAACAATGTTGCGAATGTGTACATACTCTGCGTAGCAACTGCTGGTTGATCCTGAACAATCCCCTTCACTCCCCCCCGTTTCACTCCTGTCTCGCGACAGTCTGAGCCTTCTCTCAGAATGTCTCTCTTTTGAATGTCAATGAGAGTGCTTTCTCTATCGTTATCATACTAAGCACGTTTTGTTCTCGATATTATCGTGGTTGATGTGATCCAGTGGCCAGAATTGTAACTGCACTCTCTGTTCCAGCCCTTCCAAACGAGGTTGCACTGAACCACACCATTTGCACTCTGTCTTTGTTTCTCCTGCATTCCAGACTGGATTGAACGAATCCTTAAGGCCTTTCTGGCTGTTCATAGTCATTGTAGCGAAATGGCTTCGTCTTCATCTATCCAGGAGGAGGAACATCGCAACCGACTCCCTACACTTCTCGAAGTCCTCAGCCGAAGAACTCTTGCTCCTGTTGACCTCTTTTCATTTTATATTTTTATGAGAGATCAACAATGCTCCGTTGATTACCTGGATTTTTGGTGGGTTTACGTGTGTTTCTCAGGGTGGATGACTAGTTAGCTGATTTAATTTTAGGCTTGATGTATCCCAGCACATGTCCCTCTGCCGCCACTATGTTCGCGAACTACGTCGTTCTGTGCTTCTCGAGACTCCCGAACCAGAAAAATTCGATTCAGACTCCCCAGGCCTCGGTCATAATGGTGCTGGGCCCTCAACCCATACCTACCCGCCAGATGGTATCGGTCCTGACAACGATCAACGATTGTCAGCATTCTTGAGGTCCGAAGGGCGAACATCTATGTACTCTGGAAGAAGCAGTATTGAATCCGGCCGATCAGGACGTCGTTTTTCTTCTGTTGATCGACCACGGCGTGTTAGTGATTTGTTTCCGCAACACCATCATAATAATTCGAACGGGTCACCGGGGCACACAGTTGCACGATCTGATATTCGGGCGAGCGCTGTGAGAATCCTGTATACATACCTGCTCCCTGGATCAGAACGGGAAGTTGTTCTTCCAGAACCTATTGTGGGGGATATTGTTCACATGGTTGAACAAGAGGGAAGGGATGACCCCGAGGTTTTTGATACCGCAAAAGATTACGTTTTTCAAGCCATGGAACGAGACGCATTTCCAGGGTTTCTCCAAGCAAAAGCATTGGGGAATCTCGTGCCGCCTAGTATTCTAGCCCGACTGGTCCTCGCCTTGACGAGTGTGGGAGGAGGGTTTTGGGCTGCATTTTATGTGGTTCTGACTGATCAGCCACGACTGGTGCGGTGTTGGGTATGGATGCTCCACGCGTGCTTTCTGACTTTGTGTTGCTGACTGCAGATAATTCAGGTTATTCTTCCTTTCGTCATCGGTGCCTACTTTCTCTCATCATACCAATACAGAATGGATCCAATCCTCGCCCTCATCGGGCTCAGCGAATACACCTTTATGAATTGGACTTCGATTCGCGAACCGTACGTTCGATCTCTACTCCTTAAAAGAGCGTCCGTGTCTCTCGCATTCGCGACTTTCGTTGCCATCTCGCTCTGCATTCTATTCATTTTCGTTCCTGGGACTCGACTGTAGTGTCCAAGCAGGTCTGTGATGTCCGATGAATCCGCTTTTCGCGTGTTCTTCTCTACTTTTTCTTAAATTGTTCTTGCCGATTGCAAAATGGGGAGTGGGCGGTATTCGGGTGCTGCTAAGCATTGGCGTATGGTGTTTCTTACACTGTTCGGAGTTTCTTCACTCGCACGAACTTCCTGGTCGCAATATTTCCCCTTTATCCATTAATCTCCCTTTTCTATTCCATTGTACACGCCCAAGATACCCTTTTATTAAGAGCGCTTGCTGCCATAGCCCTCTTGAGCAAAGTTATTTCGTCTGGGGATATTTTTGCGCCTTTTTGCTGGATCTTTTATGCTTCCCTTAGACCGGATGCAACTACAAATAGGACACCAATAGTAAGATTAATTCAAATGAGGATATGCCATTCTGCAATAAGTTTCATTGCCTGGGTCCCTGCCTAGATGTGCTGTCATTTTGCTGCGTGGGGTTCGAAAAAGCTGTGCCTTCAGCCCTTAGCCAACGCATCCCATTTGTCTTATGATCTATTACCGCCAATTCCGAGCATTCGCTTTGCATTTCTCTTTAGTGTTCCTGAATCACCATCGATGGTCTGATCGATATCCATCTCTGAACCTACCCCACCAGAACGACCATACCGAGACCCAAAATCGTTCGTGGCGTTGAACTCGCGCTTGTTCCCACCGCCAAATCCATATTTGCGTCCGCCTTTCCCGGGTCCATCTTTCGAGGGGCGAAAGGACCGTTTTGAGCCGGGCCGGCCGATATCAGTACCATTACCACCACCAAGATTTCCGTCATTACCACCGTCCCAGCCATTGACACTCCGCTCAAGACGGGTGGCATGAACTTGTGCCTGTGCATGTCTTCTCTCGGCGTCAGCGCGGATCTTGGCGATTTCGGCTTCGATTCCGCCGATGACATCTTGGCAACGGCCCTGCCATTCGGTGAGGACTGATATCATGTTGTCCATGGCTTGGGGACGAACGTCGCGAAGAGGAGCGATGGAGTTGACTCTGATGATGGGTGGGGAAGTGGTGGGGGAAAGGCGTGCGGATATTAGGGAGGAATGAATGGCTTTTGTGACGAGGGTTTCGAGTTCAGCGTGGGAGGAAAGGGAGAGTGATTCCATGACTGTAGAATAGGTGAGAGGATTATAGGCTTTTGCGAGGGTCAAGAGCGAGAGGAGGCGAAGTTTCTCTGTTTGTTGCTGGTTCAGAGCGGGTAGGCTGGGGTTGGCTAAGAGTTGATGGTCAGTTTACGGCTTCGGGAGCTGGCGGAGTGAAAGCTTCTTGACTCGAAAAACTAACCTTTGTATTCCTGCCATGTTCCCCAGGCGAATATTTCTAGCAGCGTGAGATAGCATTGGTATTCGGGAGGCGTTTCAGGCGATCTAAGAGATTGTATAGATGGAGTTTCCAAGAGCTCCGCAAAGATGAAGGCTTGTGGTGAAGTCGTGGCATTGGTGATGATGTTTGCCAGATAGTGGGGTGAAGGTGGGTTTTTGGGACTCGCAAGGTGAACGAATGGCTGGATAGCTTCGAGAGCCTTGCTGTGTACCTGCTCCATGCTATAGAGATGAGCAGTGTGTATCTGTATCTCTTCTCGCCCAGCTGTGAGTGATAGTGAATTGCGTTGTTGGCAGATGTAGTTAGTTAATGGAGTACGGCGTGCGGAGTAGTTGACTATATGTCAACAAACAGAGAGATAGAATAGTAGAAATGGCCAAAGAATACCTAGCCAGCCCAAAAGCTAGTCCAGTACAGCTGTAATTCAATGGGCCGTGAACTCCCAAGATAAACAAAATTATTCGTCTGAGCTGCTGCTGAGCTTGCTTTTGCCCAAGTTTCAACGATGAGAATAGCGACCATCATCAAGGCTGACATTAACTAACTTCACCAGCTGACATAATCCCATCAGCCCACTAAACCCCACCCGCACTAACGCTAGTTTACCCCACGCTGGTGTACTTACTCCCCCCCCCTGAAACCGATTGAGTTGCAGAACGTTTGACGGATGAACCGGGAAGTCTTTTTTTTCCCTTTCCTGGCTGGGATTCTGGCGCCCATCCACAAACCAGACATCGCGCTCAGGAGTTGGGAGTTGTGGGCGACCGTTTCATCCGGTTGTGGATCGTGTTGGTTACCAAACACTTCAGCTCTGGCTTGTCAGCTGAACACTAATAAAGGTGTGAAGGATTAACTAGGTCTATTTAACGTCACATCGCCCGCAAAATCCCTCCCGCAATCTCTAGCCGCCTTTGTATACATATAATATTGGCACCCTGGCGAATAACCCCCGCCTTCATTCCTTTTCATCACCAGAAGCTGGACTTCTCTCATCGGTCGCTGCGATGCGCGGGATCTAACAAAGCAAACCTACAATAATTCCGAGCATCTATCCTCCCACCAAATCGCCCGCCAAATGACGAACTGAGACTAAGCCACCCCGTATCGAAGCGAACCAAATACGAGCGGAAACCACACTCGAGTGGCTCTTTGAGCGCATGTTGCGTCCGGTTACATTCGATGTTATGACCCTTTTGCTGACGATCTACGACAATAGTATCGTCTTCGTCCTTCCCCCGTCCGATTTGTGAGACCAGCGTTCGACAGCCCAAAACCACCACCGACCGTCGCGATGGCTGTTACAACACTCAAGGTGGATGGCATGACATGTGGCGCCTGCTCTTCCGCTATCGAGTCCGCGTTCAAGCATGTTGACGGTGTTAAAGACGTTTCTGTCAGCCTTGTGATAGGCAGGGCCGTGGTGGAACATGATCCAGCAACCTTGCCTCCGGAGAAAGTGAAAGAGATCATTGAAGACCGTGGATTTGATGCCGAGATCTTGACAACCGAGCCCTCAAATCCTGTTGGTGATATACAAAAACTTATCCCGAATAATACCAGCTCCCATTCGACAACGACATTTACGGTGAAAGGAATGACATGTAGCTCTTGCACTTCCGCCATCGAATCGGGGCTTAGGGATGTCCCCGGAATATCTGAAGTCACTGTCTCCCTGCTTTCGGAAAGAGCCGTGGTTAAGCATGATACCTCTCAAATCACGCCCCAGCAAATTGCAGAAATTATTGAAGACCGTGGGTTTGAGGCAACTATAGTGGACTCCGGGGTCCCGAACGATACTACCAGCATGAGCGCGACACAAAATAGCGCCACTTCAAAACATCAATCAACACAGTTGAATACTACAATTTCAATTGAAGGCATGACATGCGGGGCGTGTACGTCAGCTGTTGAAAACGCCTTGAAAAGCCAACCAGGCTTGATTCGTTTCAGTATCAGTCTTTTGGCTGAGCGTGGTGTTGTGCTTCACGAACCGTCCGTTCTTTCTACGTCCAAAATAGTCGAACTCATCGAAGATGCTGGTTTTGATGCACGGGTGCTCTCGTCGGAAGCAGACTCATCGTTCCAACCCTCCACTTCCACGTCGCTTAACTTTAGCATTTATGGCCTCACAGATGCAGCGTCAGCCACGCTGCTAGAAACCAAGTTACGTAGCACACTGGGAGTTCTGGCTGCGAATGTGAAGCTGTCAAACTCTCGCGCGTCAATTTCCTACCAACCTTCCAAAATTGGCATCAGAGCTTTGGCGGAAGTGGTCGAAAATGCTGGTTTCAATGCCTTACTCGCTGAGTCAGAAGACAACAACGCTCAACTGGAATCTCTAGCCAAAACTAAAGAAATACAAGAATGGCGTAAAGCATTCTGGCTCTCTTTCTCGTTCGCTGTGCCTGTTATGCTGATCAGCATGTTAATCCCTATGTACCTACCGGCTTTAGATTTTGGGAGCTTCGAAATCATCCGTGGCTTATTCTTGGGTGACGTGGTATGTCTTTTTCTCACAGTGCCTGTTCAATTCGGCGTCGGAATGCGCTTTTACCGGTCTTCTTTCAAGGCTCTGAAGCACGGTGCTCCTACTATGGATGTTCTGGTGATGTTGAGCACGAGTCTAGCATTCACGTTCAGTTTGTTAACGATGCTGGTATCCGTACTTTGTATGCCACACTCACGACCAAACATTGTGTTTGAGACCAGTACCATGCTCATTACGTTTATCACCTTGGGTCGCTGGTTGGAAAACCGCGCCAAAGGACAAACTTCCCGTGCATTGTCCCGGTTGATGTCCCTTACTCCTTCCATGGCTACAATATACGACGACCCAATTGCCGCTGAAAAAGCAGCCGAGAGTTATCGCGCTGATACACCTGGGGACAAGGATGCAATCCCCAACGCTGTGAAGAATTCGAACCAGAGATCTATTCCCACCGAGCTGATTCAGGTTGGCGATGTTGTCTGCCTTCGCCCAGGCGATAAAATCGCCGCTGACGGCACGGTTATCCGTGGTGAGAGCTACGTCGATGAGAGCATGGTCACTGGCGAGGCTAATCCGATTCGCAAAATCCGAGGAAACCAAGTTATAGCAGGTACCGTCAATGGAACCGGATGGGTTGACTTCCGTGTTGCTAGGGCTGGTAAAGATACACAGCTAAGCCAGATTGTTAAACTCGTTCAAAACGCACAGACGAGCAGAGCACCAATTCAGCGTATGGCCGATATCGTTGCTGGATATTTCGTTCCCGCCATCTTGACTCTCGGATTGGTTACATTTCTGGGGTGGATGATTCTCAGTCATCTTCTACCCCACCCTCCAGAGATATTCCTGCGAGAAAGCAGCGGGGGAACTGTGATGGTTTGTCTCAAATTGTGCATATCCGTAATCGTGTTTGCATGTCCATGTGCGCTCGGACTTAGTACCCCGACTGCCGTCATGGTCGGTACTGGTGTTGGAGCCGAAAACGGTATTCTCGTCAAGGGTGGTGCAGCACTAGAATCGGCAACGAAAATTCAACATGTTGTATTTGATAAGACCGGCACATTAACAACCGGCAAAACAACGGTTGCAGACACCAAGATTGAACCTCTCTGGGCATCCAATGAATGGCGTCGCCGTCTATGGTGGCTACTCGTCGGCCTTACGGAAATGACGAGTGAACATCCTATTGGAAAAACAATTGTCTCCGCTGCGAAATCTGAAAATGGAGCCTCGAACGACGATCCCCTGGATGGTTCCGTAATCGAGTTTGAAGCGACTGTTGGAAAAGGAGTATCAGCTACGATTGAATCCGCGTCTGGAATTGAACGAACAAGGTATCACGTTATTGTTGGAAACGCGGTTTTTCTTCGATCAAGAGATATTCAAGTACCTGCCTCGGTTGATCCGGATCTCCAGGGCCCTACAAGCACCAAGCCCACGTTGCAATCTTCCAAATACGACATGTTGAATGGAGCAACTCTAGTACACGTCGCTATCGACAATAATTATGCGGGCACTATTTGGCTTCAAGACTCTCTAAAACCCACTGCGAAAGCTACTGTTGCTGCACTTTATCGAATGGGGCTTACAACATCCCTTGTCACTGGAGACACTTATTCCACCGCTTACGCCGTAGCCACTGCAGTCGGCATTCCCACCGAATCGATCCACGCATCAGTCACTCCACTTGAAAAGCAGTCGATCATTGCAGAGCTTCAAACCGTATCCGGTCTCTATGTTGCCATGGTTGGCGATGGCATTAATGATTCTCCCGCCCTGGCAACGGCTTCAATTGGCATCGCACTCTCGTCCGGCACAGACGTTGCCATGGAAGCATCCGATGTCGTCCTCATGAGACCCGACGACTTGCTCTCGGTACCCGCGAGTCTCTGCCTCGCCAAATCTATCTTCAGACGCATAAAACTCAATCTGCTCTGGGCCTGCATGTACAACGCCGTCGGTTTGCCTTTCGCAATGGGCATATTCCTCCCCTTTGGAGGAATTTCGTTACATCCCATGGCTGCCGGTGCCGCAATGGCAGCCTCTAGCGTCAGCGTCGTGGTGAGCAGTCTATTGTTGAAATTGTGGAAACGACCACGATGGCTGGATGTCGATAGGTTGGAGAAAGAGGTTGAGATGGGCAAGATTAGTGCCACGGGATATAGTCGTCGTGGGACCGGTGGCTGGTGGCAGAAGAGTCCGTTTGCATCGGAGCAGGCGGGAAGGATGAGACGGGGTGTAGAATGGATTGCGAAATTGGCCGCGAAGACGATGTCGCGGAAGAAGAGACGAACGGAGGAAGAGGGATATTTGCCTCTGCAGACCGTGGAGCCGATCAACTAGCTGGCTGTTTTCTCATTTGGTTTTTCTTGGTTGTTTTCTCGGCTTGAATGAAATGATATACCCACCACGCGCGCGTGTGTGTCTTTGTGCCTGACTTTTTCCTATTCCTTTTGTTTATTATACTCTACGCAATGGTGACATGAAGAAGTGATGATGGTTGAATATTTGTGGATAGACTCAGGTTCTCCTTTGCCATCCTACGATGGAGAGCCATCTTGAAAGTTCGGGTAAAATGAACAAGAAAAATCTGGTATAAATTCCCTCGAATACTTTGTGCTTATACATATATTTTCGCTCTCATTACCAAATACATCTTGAAGTGGATATCAAGACAAGCAAAATACAAACAGGAAAGGCCTGGCATATATGTGGAACCGCGCGCTGTTTAATATCCAAAACGACAAAAAAATGAAAAATCATTGAGTTTAAAAGATTCAATGATGGAAATGGGTGCCCTCTGGTTGAGCTTCAAGCATACGAAACCTTCCCTTTGCCCACGGCCTTCTTCGGCGGTGGCGGGAAATACATCGTCGGCGGTTCTGACTTATTTGCTTCGAGCGTTGGCATCGATAAACCAGCAGTATCGCCATGCATTAAATGATCATTTCCGCCAAGTTGATTGAAAGCCACTGTGCGCGGGGTGACTGGTTGAAGACCGTTCTCGCCCTGGAAAAAGGCTGGATAGCACGGCGACTTGAGAGATTTGAGCTCTTCTAGGGTCCGTATTTTCTCACGTTTTTCATATTGCTTTTCCCGAATTTCTTCGGTCGGGAAGCACGATATCACCGCCAGGACAAAATGGGCCAAGAAAATGAAACTGTGAAGTGCTATTAGTTTGAGCAAAAGGATCAGGGCACCGGGTAGGATGTTTGAAAAAAGGTGAAAACGAACATCATGATAATAGTGCAAGCAAAAGCAGCTTTCGCCTGGTTGCAGTATCCAATGTTGCTTTGATGCGCTGCGACGTTGCAATTTTTGGTGATATACCATGGAGGACCGGATTGAAGATGCTCGGGATCGCTCGTATCGCTTCCACCCTGCCATGCTGCGGACACGCAGTAAAGAACCAGCAAAATGGTATGAACAAAGATAGATAGAGGCGGATAAAAGACGTTCAGAACAAACATCGGTGCTTTGACGAGGAGGAAGAACATGCTCAGTACGGATATCACAAGGTTCAAACTGGTAATACTGTACGAAAAGAGGTTAGAAATGATTGTGAATACGTTGACAGAAAAGACCAAAGCAACTTGGTTAAAAAGATAGGGGGTCTTACAATTGAGTCCAAGGCCTAGGAACCGTATAGGGCTCATAGTTTGCGAATCTGTAAACTAACTCATTCGGCGAACTGTTAAAACCGTTGTCGGCGCCATCTTGCCAAAGTCTCGTTCGATATAGATTTGGAGATGCAATGCCAAACAGGGCAAGGACTGCGACTGTAAACGGCAACTCTATCGCGACCAGAATCTTGAACGCGAGCGGAGAGACGTATTTTCGCGGCAGATACCACATTATCTTCCCCATGATGGGCGAAAAGGGACAGAGCTCTCTGTGAAATCGGAGGCCGCTCCGGGAGGTTTCTGTTCGATTGTGAGAATTGCCAACGTCGGGTAAAAGATCTCTTGTCTTTAAGCCAGGCCAGCTGGCTGGAACGATGGACTCTTTGCCAGCAGATGCTAACTAACTAGCCGGTTAAAAAGGGCCCTGCAACCAGGTGACGAATAAAGAGCTTTAAACAACTGCGATAACTCTGGAGAAAAAGAGATGCCAAAGTAGAGAACTCCCTAAGCGCGCAGGCCTGGAGGAGGTGGTCCCTCTCTCGGTCGCCCTGCTTCTTCCGGTTGGCCAAGCATCATTGCTGTGCTCGACGGGCCTGTGGAACCGCAGTGTGATTAAAGTTGCGATGCGCAGATTCCCCATCCACCAATAGACGGTATGAAGCAGGGTGTTTCTCTGCACGTCAATCACACGCTAAAGCGAGAGGACTGCAGGCGACGCATCTGACTGGCTGATCAGGGATTAAACCTGGCGGCAACCATCTTAGCACGGCCACCAGCCAAATCTGCAGATGGAGAACGGCCCAGATGGGATCATGGAAGTTGGTCTCTTTATTTCCTGGGAGCTTTGACAAACACTCGGCGCGTAAAGAGAAGTTAATCTTGCCTACAAGAAGGAAAACAACAGCTCATTTTCGGTTTGAAGTCTGCTTTCTTCATCACCTCAAGAGTTTGTCTCTGCAGAGAAAAAGGTATTGTTTTTCTTGCGATTTGGGGGGATCAAGTTTGCATCGTTTGTCTCGTTTGTTTAGTTACCTTTTTTTTCGGAGTACGTTTGCTCTGTTTGCACCATTCAGACTTGGCTTAGCGCTGATTCTCCAATAATAAACAGAAGGTTAACGTCATGGATCAACCGTAGACCTTGCTTGCATTGTGGGTAGGGTAACTATCTAGTGGAGCTACATACAAATGGTTGTTTGTGGGTCACGTGGCCTAGGGCTAGCCGTATTACCTAACATAACGCGAAACCCCACCCCCACCCTCGCGCCGCCGCAGCCCCTCCTCTCTCTCTCTCTCTCTCTCTAAAGCAACGCGAAATAGAGCTTCAAAGTTCAGCCTCGGTCCATCACGAGAGTTTGCAAGCTCAACGTCTCTTCCGCTCTTCTGCTCTCCCTTGAGTCTTGATCCCATAGTTAATTGATCCCCCAATTCCACTTTGCAGCCCCACTGTTCCTACCTGCCTAGTTATCCCCATATTCCCGCCCCGAGATCTGATTCTCACGCGTCAAAATGGGCACCCGGAGTCTTATTTGTGTCTGGTACAAGGGCCGCTTCGTCATCGCCCAATACACTCAATTCGATGGCTATCCTGAGGGTCAGGGATTGACCATTTTACGATTCCTCCAAGGTGCAGGCAATATCGCTAGTCTCAAGGCCGGTCTTGAGCACATTAAAGTGATCACTGAGGATGAGCTCAAGGAAATTAATGACAAAATCGAGGAGGACCGCACAGCTAGGCGGAACGCTGGAAACGACAGCCCACAAATGATTAGCTTCGCCTTTGCCGGAAAAAGTGATCTGGACCGTCTATTCCCATCTCTTTCTGCTCTTACTGGTGCAGGGATCTTGCAAATCGTTTCCGAGGCCACCGCTGACAAGCCTGTTCCGATCTCTATGGACTTGGAGTTCGCGAACGACACCTTGTTCTGCGAGTGGGCTTACTGTGTTGATCTCGACACCAACGTATTCGAGGTTTTGGGAGGTGGGGTTAGAAAACAACACCCCAGGGGCAAGCGGTTCCAGAGTGTTGGAAATGACAATGCGCCAGTTCCTGCTCTTGTTCACAGCTTTTCATTCAATGAATTGCCGGAAAATGATGAAGAGTTTATCAAGACCTTGAACAAGAGCATGAGCCGCCAGCAAGGCGAGGAGGAGGAGGTGGTGGAGGAGGAGGAGGAGGAGGAGGATAGCGCCGGAGAGGATGGCGCCCAGGAAGAAACAGTAACCAGTTCAGCCAACTGAGTCCTCAAGAGGTGTGTTTCGCGTCGGTCCACTCTTCCTCGGGGGGTTGTCCTTTGTGCTAAATATAAGTTTAATAGGAATGAACACGGTTTCTTAATAAGTTCAAATACTTACATGCTTCTGGTGTTCAAGGCTATGGCGTTTATCCCCCAATGGAATCGATGTCTCCTCGCAGTTTACGACTACATGTAATAAATGGGCCAGTCCAGCTTGACGCCCCAATGAAGCTATGATGCTGTTCATTTTTCTTTGCCGATTGGCGAATGTACTTACATAGTTACCTAAATACCATAATCGCCAGCTCGTAACTAGCTCTGAACATTCAGAATGGTAATGAATAAATGATCACAATATCGCAAGGACCTGCAGTCACTGTCTGATCAATCATATGGCATAGATAAATATAAACCTTCAAATATTCTCTTGTTATGTTCTAAGTGTGAGAGTGGTTTTAAAGCTACTTTGAGGAAGCCTTGTAGTTTAAAAACATTTTCCGGTTGACAATGCCCATGGTCCGCACTCTGGTGGTTAACTAAACATCTTGCAAGCAATATCAGCTTGTGGCTTTTCTGCTATGTCTACAGAATGACTGCTCCATCCATCAGATTTATGTAAACTCTTTATACCTAATGTCATTGATGCGAAGCTACTTCATCTCGAATCGTCCTCAATTCGCTCGATCAATAGAGGAGATCTTCGGCAAAGTGCGTCCCAGTATCAGCAGGCGATATCTCTTCATGTCTGGCAATACATCCATAAATCAACCAACCAAAGCCAGCGGCGTCCCTCACGAAATCCGTACCTGTGCGGAACCGCGTCAAAAGGCATTGTATCCCGTCCGGTTATCGAATATAGAGCAAGTGAATCCAACAGTCCGGCTTCTCAAATTCACGATACCTTTGCAGTGCGATGAAAATACAGAGAAGGTATAATGTCTATATTTCTATAAATTAAATATAAAAAGGAAACACTGCAAGAAACCCCCCAAGGACTCCGAACTAACCCATATTTCAAACACTGTAGCAAGGCTCCCAAGTCCCAGCGAACCCATTCACTTTCCTCCCCGGCCAGTGGCTAGACGTGCATATCCCCAAGCTCCGTGATCCCGGCGGGTTCACGATAACCTCTACTCCACGGCAGGCCAGCGAGGAGCATTCAAACCAACCGTATATCGAGCTCGCGGTGCAAGCCTCTCCGTCCAATCCCGCGGCCGCATGGCTCTGGCGGCCTGAAAGCGAAATCCTTGGCGCGGAAATGCTGGTACGGGTGGGCGGATCATTCACTTGGCCACCTTCCGCGGCGGACAGCGGGGTTGCGCTGGCGGACATTCGAAGAATTATCTTTCTAGCGGGCGGAGTGGGCATCAAGTATGTTTCTTTTCTTCTCTCTCTCCACCCTTGCTCTCCACCCCGCTTTTTCTGGAAACGGAAAAAGATAGGCTCCTAGAAGTTGTTTCCTTTGTGTACATGCTGTGTTTCGCGATGCCATTTGAAAAACCATTTGACGTGGTTGGAGAAATCTAACACAACCGAACACAAAGCCCTTTGATATCCATGGTTTCCCATATCCACAATGCCCGTTCAGAACTGCATCCATCCACGAAGATCCACCTTCTCTACGCTACACGAGTCCCTTTGCCAACACAAACGCTCCCATCAAAGCCTGGCATGTCAGAGGCTCAGAACTTCCTTAATCAAGTTCTCTTCCTTCCACGCCTGAGGGAGATAGTGCGATCAGAGAAGAAGCAGCAGCAGCACCAACAGGACCGGAAACCGGGATTGACTTTCCAACCTCTTGACGTGAGATTATACCTCACAAACCTCTCTTTTCACAGGGGCACCGATGTCGGCGAATTGAAAGCAGAGTTACGCGATGAAATGTCGGTTTACGACCACCGAATCACAGCGAGTGATCTGCAGGATCTTATCGGTAGTGATAGAGTTGAACAGGCTAGAACGGTGTGTAATGTTTGTGGGCCACCACGAATGACAGACGAGTTTGTGGATGTTCTGAAGGGGATTGTAGGAGATAAAAGGGTATTCTATGAAAAGTGGTGGTGATGGTAGAGAAGGGAAACTGTTGGACATGGCTAATCTCAACATGCTAGACAGAAACCTCTGAGAGCAGACGGAATTGAAATAACTGAGGACAGTGGACCGGCAGACAATCATTCAGAAATGATGTAATAAATGAAAAGACCTTATCTTCCACGATAGAGGATACAAACTTCGAAAATAAGAATTAGGCCTTTGTCTTGTGATGCATGCAAGAAACCATCGAGCCTGGAAAACGAAGATATAATCCTGGGATAACACCAACTCATATACAAGAAAAGGCTGCAGGATGTATATATATACCCTAAAATCTGGAAAAGACCATTACCAATTAGTTTTTCTCACATAATGATATAAAGTTATAAGAAGCCCAGCATCACTATAGCAGCTACTTACGCGCAAAAACCAACACCTCGCTTCCAACTGTACATACATTTACACGAGGGAGGTCATATTCACAGACTTTGGGGAGTGACCACTTTCCCACCATCGACGAGCATCATTTCGTCGACTCGTTCTTCGGTCTTTCCGGATTCGAGGCGTTTATAAGACATGATTCGAGCCTCATTCATATCGATGTCGAAAAACCGGACGCGGCGGATAACACCTCCGTATCCGCCATATCCACCAAAACCAGCGCCGCCAGCGTAGCACATCCACAATGCTGGCAGTTCTTTTGCGTTCTTTTCCAACATACAATAGTCGTTTGCATGGTCACTGGAGTAAGGCGAATCAGCGATTTGTTTGAAGAGATAGAGTCAGGTGTGAAGTCCTGGAATCCACTTACTGTCCACAGGATAGAACAACAATATTTTCTTCTATGAGGATGTCTTTGAATCCAGAATTGAATCTCGGGGCTGTAGGAGCCTCAAGCCAATTTCCTTGGTAGTAATTTTTTGGCTTTCGATATTCTGGGAGCGGGATATGTATAAACGCCAAATTCATGTGAATGTGAGTGTATGCCTGGTGGTCCTTCTTCAGGCTTTGCGAAGTATCTTTAAACCACTTTATTTGGTTAGGTTTTAACCAATCGTAGCCAGGGAACTGGCGTTCATCGGGAGAGTACTTGTGTGTGTCGAGCATGTAAAGACTCAGCGCGGCATGGGATGAGCTGTGACCGAGAATTTCGACAACGTAATTTCCAACACCGTCCACTTCAGCGGGGCCGGCCTGAGAGAGAGAATAAGGCAAGTTCTGTGTAAGTGTCATAAGAGAATCTCTGTCAAGGTTGCCCTCGTCATCATGGTTACCAAAGATGACTGCGTAGGGAATTTTGCGTTTGATGAACAGATCAGCAAACTTATACGTTGCGGTCTGCGCGTCTGGCGCAGAGTCGCCATTGATCTGGTCGCCGCTCAGCACCACCAAGTCCGGCTTCTCTTCGTCAAGTAGTTTACCCAGAAACTCAAGCGTTCGGGGATCAGCTTCGCATTTCTCCCCGGACTTGAGGCGCGGAACAGGGTCCCGGCAGATGCCAAACCCGGTCGCCAGGTGCAAGTCAGACGCTTGCATGATTCTAAATTTACCGTCCTTTCGTATTCTCGGTACAGGTTTCTCTATCTTCCCAACCACCCCTCTTCTTATGGTCAAACGCGGTTCGGTATGCGTGTCCAGCAGTAGCGGAGTATCTTTTATTTCCCAATTCGGGCGCGGATCCACTGCATCAGCGCCAAAGAGAACATCCACGGCCGTGATCGGTTTTAGATCACTCGTTCGATGTGGCAGTCTTAGGAGCCAGATCCCTCCGGGCCTGGATTCCCATTTCTTATCCACTCCGGCTCCGGGATCAAGTCGGCCCATCTTCAAATCCACGACAACTCTGTCATCGGGGAGGAGCTCCTCCTCCTTCTTCCTCTGAACATGAAGGTACGCCTTCCACGTCCACCCGGTATTCAAATGAAGGTCCTTTTCGACGCGATACCAAGCCTTCGGGTCCAGCTTGCAGGTGGAAAATAGATTGAGGGTGGAACAAGTGGCTATCGTGATATCCGTGATAACGAGCCCCTGGTGGTGGATGGGCAGATACTGGTGTAAACGAGAGGGTATGACGGAGACATGGCTATCGAGGATGAGGATAAAGAGTAGAACTAGCACGACCAGCGCAGCGAATTTTGAACCCGTCCGTAACTGGAGCAAGGAGAGGTCAATTTAGCTGGGAAAAAAGCAGATGGATGCACGGATGCTACATACTATTCGGCGGTTCATCCTGACCACGCGATCCCGTCTCTCGGGAGGACGATGAAGACCCAGGGCTATCTCTCGCTTGTGTTACGGACGGATAGGAGAATCGGCGCCGGAACTTGCACACATTGTGCAAGTGATCTTTATGGAAGCATAGGTAGAAATGGGGGCAGATATTCCAGAAATCGGACGACCAGAAGAATAATTAAGCTTGAAATCCTAATTTCGGGCACTTATATAGAGCTCATGACGGCGTTTTGCTATAGCTTTGTCTCTTGCAAGGACAACATTCCCATCCAAGACTCGCTGGCTGGCATCGAACTCACTAGTTACTGATTCGATCCCCGGTTCCCCCCAGACTTTTTAAGTTTAGTTGGCTCATTGGTCCGCTTGAGGTGTTTCGCGGAAATACTATCCACCGATGAAAGGAATGGAGCTTGAAAGCTTCGGGAAGCTTTTCTCCCATTCAGAGAGCGAGAGAAGAGAGAGATTCTCTTTCAGCAAAAGCATTGCCGGATTCGAACATCAATCAATTATTAAGCTCGGTTTTCGGCCCAGATACGTGTCGGCTGCGTTGAATGGCTAAACTCCTCTCCCATCTCCTCCGGTTCCTACCACGGTCGAAAACGCCACGTTCATATGGAGGGTCGATAGACGCAAATTTTTCGAGATTCCAGGAAGGCGACACGGTGGTGATCAATGGGAGGCATCCATTGTTAACCAAGCCGCTCGGACGGGACAAACGGACTGGGGTCAGCCGCGGTACTATCGAGCACATCGACATCATTGGCAAAAGACCTCGAGATCTCGTGCAAGCGAAAAAAGGTATGACGGCCGTTGCACTTGAATCACGCCTCGATTCACTGACTTGTCGCTTGGTTCAAACCAGGATCTAGTTACCGAATTACTTTCCCTACCCTGGAGGAGTACGCCACCTTAAGCCCGCGATTAGTTACACCGGTATGTGTCACCGTTGTGTGGTTCTTGAAGCTTTGACATACAAAACAACGGAGCGCGTTTAGCTTATTTGAGACCAGTAGGTTTACCCTGCGGATGCAAATCTAATTGTTTCTCTCTTGGATATCCATACCCCGGTGCCCTCTGAGCAGGACGGATTAGAAGGGCCATTAGAGATTCTTGAAGCGGGAACTGGCCATGGATCACTAACACTCCATCTTTCCCGTGCAATAAACGGTGCTAATACTTGCCCACCGCCAATCCCACTCAGTTCTCAATTGAGGATCATACCGGAAAATCCCACAAAGGACGAAAGGAACGCCTCAAAAAGCGGAGGTCAACAGACATCGGACAAAAACGACTCGCGTCAAGAAGCGTGGGATGCATGGCGCGCTGAACGCCGAGCTATCGTCCATACGGTGGAGATATCTGCGAAGCATTCTTTACATGCCGAAAAGATAGTCCGTGGCTTTAGGCGAGGCATGTATGCTGGAAACGTCGACTTCTCCGTTGCTAGCGTAGAGAACTGGATTGAAGATCAAATTCAGTGTCGCAAGGAAGGGCTATTTTCAAAAACGACATATCCGTTCCTTTCATACGCCATCCTCGACATGCCATCAGCGCACCTACGAATACCCCACGTTTCGCCGATTCTCAAAGTTGACGGTATCCTAGCTGTGTTTATGCCGAACGTGACCCAAATAGGGGATTGCGTGAAGATTATCAATGATAAACGATTGCCATTGATTTTGGAAAAAGCTGTGGAATTAGGCACTGGCATCAGCAGCGGGAGACTCTGGGATATCAGAATGGCCGTAAGGCGGTCCAAGTTGGCTAGAACTAAAGAGCCTGAACAAACAACACGGGAAGAAAACGAAGGAGAGCCATCTGGAGATACAATCGAAATCAAAACCCAAAGTGTTCCTGCGAGTGCGATTGTCGAGGAACCGCAGGCGAGCGACCCGGTGTTAGTTTGCAGACCAAAAGTTGGAGAGCGTATCGTGGGGGGAGGTTTTGTAGGATTATGGAGAAGAATTAAAGAGGATTAGAGAGCAGTATAGATGCCAAATAACCGAGTTCCGGTACATCAACGCAAGAATCACTGGGGAAAACCTGCTCTCACAACTTTGGCCTCGAACTTGTTGGCTCTTCCTGTGCAACCGAATCCGCGCCATGGCTGCGCGCCAGTATCCACTCGGCGACATCTTTGACCAGGGCTTCTTTAATACCCTCCGGCTCAGCATGTAACTTGTGGAAACCACCCTCATATGCTCTGAAAGTTTTATCGGGAACGGCGGCCGCC
>LJPK01001826.1:36709-172622 GCA_001430945.1 Amauroascus niger
GGCGGCCGCCTCTGTCAGAAGTCTACTGGCCTCAAAATCGTTGACCTGGTCGGCAGTTCCATGGCCAACCCAAAGCGCAGGCAGCTGTGAATGGGCCTTTTGTAATGATTCTTTCGGCATATGCTGGAGTTCATGCAGCCATGCAGCTCGGTCCAACATTCCCGCAAGTCCTCCGAGCGTACCGGTATCATGACAGAGGGTATCTTGCTTCCATTCCTCGCAGACGCGTGGATCACGGCACATGAGCGATGGATCAAGCGGTTTATAAAGCTGGTGGCTCGGCCTTAACTTTGCGACCAACCTTCCCATGAACACAGTAAGTCTGTAAGGGCGGCTACTCGGATGCAGAGCCACCAGTGGGGAGTATGCTAAGACCCCCCGCACCCACGGGGGAAAAGATGTAGAATTGAACATGTAGTAGAGTACTTGTGCGCCACCCATGCTATGGCCCATTAGGAAAAGAGGTGGTGCCCTCGAGCCGACTGAGCCTTCGACAGTGGCTTGCTCTTGCAGCGAGTGGTGGACACTTGTTAAGAAGGAATGGATATCCGCGAGGACGACAGGGGTAGGGCCCGTGTGACCTCGGGATGCCGTGTCTGTGATGGAGCGACCCCAGCCTCTGAAGCTCTGATGTTAGAAAAACGGCATGCTACATTCACAATCTCAATGTATTCGTTTGATTGATATGAAGGAGACTCTCACCGCTGATCAAATGCTCGCACCTCAATTCCATGTTTATTCAAGCCGGGAAAGAAATCGTAGTATGCATTACCTAAACCCGGTAGTTCAGTAAATGGAATTCCAGTAGATAAACGGAATGGGCCCAAGCGGAGCAGCGGAGGAGCATACAGTGGTCGCTGAAGCCGTGAACAAAAACCACGACGGCTCTGGGAGGCCCATCAGTCTATTCAGTTGTCTTCCAAGTCAACACTGTTCGATTTAGTGAATTGGAGATCCACGCTTTGTGCAACCATTGATAAATGTAAGAGTTGGATCGAATCACCTTCCATGTCTTGGTGTAGAGCTTCGCGCCGTCAGAGAGAATGTGCCAGCCTTCTTCGGTGTTAGCGGCCATCATCACGGCAGAACCAGGTCGTTTGATAGATATTGGAGTAGAGAAAACAACTGGTGGCAAGCAAGGCTAACTATCATAGCCGTCTCAGGCGGAAATGGTTTATCTTGGAGGTGGGAGGTGGGAGGTGGGAGGCGGGAGTTGACTTAAGCAATCTCGCATGCTTAACGCAACTCTCCCCAAGTATTTAACTACATGGCTCAAAACTACGCCACTGGCTTGAGCATCTAATTATCTGCCATTTGAATGCCTCATGTTTTGTATTAAAATGAAATTGTATTAGCTTTGAGAAGAGCGTTTATATTCTATACGGTTAACAAAAAGTTAGTTTTATCCCCATTTCATATAAGCAACAATCGCATACGCCGACAAAATCTTTTTGGAATCTCCAGTTCTACACAGGAGATGAACGCAGGATATTTTCATGCCGAAACTCCAGAATGCCACCCAAGAACTCAGCAACTCGGCATCAGTTTTCCAGATCCTTAGGTTGTTGTCGATTGTGCTTCTCTTCTTTCTCTCTCCGTAGTCTTTCCTGCCTTTCCATTTTTTGCACTTCCAATCCAGTCTTCGTAATCTCATGCTCTTTATCCAACTTCTGCCGCCCGATCAGCAAACTCACACATAAACCAATCGCTGCGATCGAAGTATAAAATATCCACATCACTTTCATACTTTGATTGTATGCATTCAGCACCGGTATTCTCTCCTTATCCGGAAGTGCCCTTACAAAATCCGTCGATGCGCCTGCCGACTGGCGTTGTAGCGTTCTGATCGTCTCAGGGGATAAAACGGAGGTAAGGTTCTTGATATTGACTTTCATCCGGTTTTGAAATATCACCCCGCCCAGCACAACGGAAATACTGTTGGCCATATTCCGAACAAAGCCAAATGTGGCGGTTGCAGTGGCAATGTCGTTGGGCTTCAGATGGCTTTGGAGGGCGATGAGCGGCGACTGGAAATTAGGGCCGATGCCGAGTCCAGCCACAAGCTGATATATGATGATACGAGCCCAGGATGTGTGCGCTGGCAGATCTATGTAAAGACCAACACCGAGAACCATGGTTGCCATACCAGCCCATATAGGAGGGAGATACAATCCTGTTTTCCTGATAAAGTATCCAGTGAAGGCAGAGACCAAAGAGATAGAGATTACCATGGGGAAAAGATAGATGCCGGATTGTAAAGGAGAGGCTCCGAGGACAATCTGAAAATAGAGCGGGAGAAAGTAAGACCCGCAGGTATAGAGGAAACCGTGAGCAAAAGTAGTCCCGTATGCTGCAACTGTGGAGCGACGAGCAAATAGCCAGAGCGGCATGATTGGGTAGTATGCGAGCTTCCATTGTACGAGCAAGAAGATAGCAAGAGTGGCAATGCCAAAAAGCAACAGGCATATCACAGTCGCAGAGGCCCATGGAAACGCGACGCCTCCATACTCGAGCCCTAGAAGGAGCATGACAGTGCCACCGACGATTGTCAACGAGCCAAGCCAGTCAATGGCTTTAAGCCCAGCAACTAATGGTGTTTTAGGTGTGTGAACTTCAAAAAAGAAGAATATGATAACAAAAGCGATGCCGTCGACAGGAACTGCCATTAGTCAGTACTGAACCTTTGCAAACATTGATTCGATTTTTCACTGTACGGTTGATATAAAAACACCATCGCCAAGAGACATATTGTGTCATAATTCCACCAACCACGGGCCCTACAGCTCCCGCAACGGCCCAAACAATCCCGATTATGCCGAAGTACATACCACGGGATCTATTCAACATGTTAGAACATAATCTTTACGGGGTAAACCGGTACCATCATACCGCATACTGAACAAGTCACTGATGCTGATATTGACCAGCGCAAGAAGGCCGCCGCCTCCAATTCCTTGGACGGCTCGTCCACCAATAAGCATCTTGATGTTGATGCTGATAGCGCAGAGAAGTGAGCCGATGAGGAAGACCACGTTCGCGGTCAGTAGAACTGGTTTTCTTCCGAAGATGTCGCTGACCTTTCCCCAAATCGGCGTCGCAGCTAAGTGGATTGTTAGCAACTAGAGCTACTTACTCAACTCGGTCCCACGTGAACGCACATGCAGCAGCAAGAAGATATGCGGATCCAATCCATGTATAATCTGCTTCAGAAGTGCGGAACGTCTTGGATATCGTGGGAAGGGCTGTTGTTATGATTGTCTGCCAGGCCCATGCGTCAATGGCTTGTCCACTAGTAGAATCCTTTTAAGAAGAAAGCTCCCAGTCAAACCCACCATATCAAGAGCAGCAAGAAAGGTGGCAAGCTGATGGTTTTAGTTAGCCTATATACTCTAACACTCATATCGAAGAGAGACTCAACACAAAGGGCAGTGATTATAACTGCAATCTTGCCTTTTGTCATCTTCTTTTCCTCACACGTATTTTGCTGTTCCTCCGGTGCCGGTTCAGGTGCATCCTCGCATGGAGATTTTGACGACAGAGAAGCATCACTAGCCATGTCGACAGTCACCTGCGATTCATTCTTTCTGTCTGCACTGCCATCATTGTGGCCATCCTTCCTTTCCGAATATCTGCCCGACTCACTGCTTTCCAGAACTGCCATAGCCAATATCATAGATATTCAGCATAGCAGGGCATATGAAATGGATACGGTCCTGCTGCAAACTCCAAAATAAAGAATAACTTAGGAAATGCGAACGTTATATAGACGATATCACATATAACCAAAGGAATAAAATAAAGATAAAAGAAAAGAAAAGAAAAATTACGAGCATTAACTCAATTCTGATCTCGGGGTTAAGTTAACCATCGGTTGGATTATGAAAGCAAATTCTCCGGCGCGGGAGCGGAGGATCAGTAGTTAGCTAGACCGCCTCCCTAGTTAACTAGTTAAATAACACTCGTAAACGACCTCCGCTTCAGGAGTCGGGACTCAACTAACCTGCCGGGTCCCAACTCAATAATCATCAATGTGACGTGCCCCCCACTGGCGAAAGGTTATCAAACCAAGTTGAACGGGTTCAGGAATTTGTCGAGATTTGTCAGCGGAACACACGGATCTGTGAGAAACCGTATCCTTACATCTGAGGCTCTCCGGTTTTGTCTGGTTGATGATATCGCATTTTGTCTGATGATATTAGTACACGATAATCGACAGTTTCCGACGAAGACACAGTGCCCAATGGTGCTTTGCGAATAGGAGATCCGTGCAGTGGTCCCCACTCGAGGATGATCCCTCTGTGATTCAACAGCCATTGACTGTCTGTTTACATTCCGATTCTCTTAATCCCAAGTTGGGTGTGGCAAGACGATATTCGTCCCGAGAAAGCGATATCGGTGCCTGTTCAAAGAGGCAGCGGGAAACCTTGCCCGAGCCAGTTAACTATTCCTTGACTGCGTTGACGCGGGTGATGTGGTTTAACTAGTTAGTTAAGCTTAAAATTTGTCCACGCGAAAGTTGTCCCACGTGCCCGTCCACGAGGCTGATTGGACGACAACTGGGATGAAAACTGATGGCCCGGAGCCACCTTATTCCGTTCGCGATTGCCCAAGGATTGCACGGAGTACAGTACGACTCCAGCATGGCAAATCAATTTTCTCTATTCCGATATGGCCAAAGTTTCGAAAACAGTTCCCTCTCTTCCTCATTCTCCGCCGATCCAATAAAAACCGCTTTAAACTTCTTAATATTCTCAACCATCGACGGGAAGTACTCACCCATCTCGAAAGATTCTAAGCATATTTCCCACACCATCCATCTTTCAATGGTAAGGAGCCAGTTTATATACCTGGTTTTGATAGTACTTGTGCAGAATCTCGCCCTCTATTGCCGCATCAACTCTCTGTTTCTCTGCTTCATCAAGTTCATCGAAATTTCCAGGACGACTAACTAGGGACCGTCTATTCTTCTCGAACATGGCCATGATGCCGAAGCATTCTAGGAACATCTGCATGGAAAAATAAACAATCAACAATCCGAGTGGTCCGGTGGGTCTCAGGGTTGGCAAAAACGTTATTGAGGTGGAGATCTGGATGCCAGAGGACGTTGCTGCTACTTTCAACGTCGGTGGGTAAGAGGAACTTTGATGATATCCAAGTACATGGACAAAAGGCTTTTAATGTTCAACTTACAGCCACTTATGTTTTGAATAGCAATACGGGTTCTCTTCAGGTATTCTTTGTTCTTAGAAACATCAGCACTATACTTCAAACACATTGGATAATGCAGATATCCTTGCCTGTTCCATCTGACTTTTCTCTGAAAATGGACAGGTTGTGAAAGAACCTTTTTCCTTGTCCTACAAGAAAGTAAACCTGGGAGCTTCTTGACTGGAGTGGGAAGTTGCAAATGCTGATTCTACGGTATCACCTTGTTTTAATGCAAAAGTCACAGCATCCAACAAATAATGGCAACCCGGTTACCAAATTACTGATTGGAAGAACAACTCCTTTATGCCTTTTGTTAAACATATTGTTTCAATAACTAGTTGTTTGAAAGACAACAAATTTTCATTCTGCTGATAATGAATGTGACGGCTTGTGATTTTCATTTAATCAGGGTATGCATTTGGCTCATGATGTTTTTTAATTCCCTTCCAATCTGACCATATGGCCCAGAAAATCAGTGGTGGATGAATCAAGGTCGTTCTGTGCAAAGGCCAATCTCTTTCAATATTGAATAGTTTGAGTCTCCAAGTGTGTACTGATACATTTTGATTGAAGTGAGCTATTATCTACTTCTGTGGATTTGGGTCATTGCTGCATGATACTGGACCACCTGGCACCTTGGGTGTTTAATTTGGCTAGATCTTGAATGGACAGATAGGTATTAAGTATATTTCCATCCAATTGAATTGCTATAGTACTTGCAAGCTCAAAGAACTGTGAAATGCAGTCTCTCACCAGATGCTGGTTGTGAGTTGCTTCTCACCTGGTTGAGATAGTGTCAGGCTTCCTGTTGATGAGGCCTTATTATGTACATACATACAGGGATATACTCTACTCTATGAGTTTCCAAATCAAGAATATATAAACCTCATTCGTTGACAAAAATAAAGCTAGTTTCTGGATAGCACCAACCCCAGCAAACAAAACTATGTAGGTAAAAGGTTAGGGAAACCCCTTCATTGCTCCCCAAATCCAGCCTCCGCAGCTTAACCATGAACACCACTCAGCAGCCCTTGCAGACAAGAGAGACTATGGCAAAAAAGCAAGAAAAACAGGAACAAGAGGTACAGAAGTAAAGTGACAAGGAAAATTGGAACGCCATTGAAGAGGTTTCCAAGAACAAACCCGAATGACAGAACAAAAGATGTGTGCAATACAGGGATGAATTCAAAAATCAAAAAGCAACGTCAGCAATGCAAACAAAACAATGAAACAGGAGTGTAGGAACAACAAACGAATTCCAAGCAGAGTTTGGGTGTAAGGTTCGAAATACAGCAGGAAGTCATCAGTCCCGTCAGCAACTACCCATGTAGAATCCATCACAGCCCATTATGTCAGCTTATCCCGTTGTGGCCCAAAATCTGCCTCTACGGGCTTGTTCTTTTTGCTCTTCACGGAGAACTCTGACATGAGTGCAAGATGGTCGCTGGGGAAATGATAGTTGGGGAATCCGGGGACTCGCTTGAGGTATTCTTTATCCACTTCGCCGAGCAAAGCAGTTACTTGGAGCGTATTGGAAGAGTACCAGATGTAATCGATCACATCTGTAAACCCGGGTGTATAGTTGGTGAAGCCTAGCTCCCCAATGGCCGAGTAAGCGGATTTCATCGTGAATGGATGGGACATTCCAATGCGACTCAAATTTCCGTATAAACGCTTTTCAAGATCGGGGTGCTCCTCAACCATACGACCATGAGCAAGAAGGTTATACACTGCTGAACCAGGGCGTGAATTGAAATCGCCACAAACAAGAATGGGTATTTGTGAGGCATTTGAATATTCAACCGAAGGCGCGGGCTCCACTGGCGTCGATGTTCCTTGGCTCTCTTTCCCATCTTCAGGTTCAGAGAACCGGAAAGCCGTCTTATCGGTACACGGAGGGATTTTCGCGTATTTCTCTGCAAGCTGCGTGACTTCTTCCATCATGATGGCAACTTGAATAAGTTTGACGTCTTTATAAGACGGGTCCCAGTAAATATGCGCATTGACGACAATCATACGCTCTCCCGTGAGCCTATTTTCCAAGAATACAACGACGGCAATATTGTCTTTCTGCCACAATCGGTTGTAAATATCATCCTGTCCCTTTGCATCTGGTCTTCGGACAGCAGTCTGGCCGAAGTGGATCATGTTCTTTTCGAGAAGAATGTACTTGCTGCCTTTGAAGAAGGTCGCGCAGCCGTCAACTAGTTTGGCCTCCTCTTCTGGCATACCTTGAGCTCGGCCCTTTGGCCAATAAACGCCTTTGTAGTCATTGTATGCAAGCTGCTCGCGAAAAAACCCATGATAACTTCCCTGGTCAATCTCTTGCAAACATACGATATCCGCATCGTGTCCTCTTATCTCATTAAGCAAGAGATCTCGCCGGAACTCCCATGCCAGGGCCCTTGACGGTGCATATCCGTATTGCTGATTTGTCGCATATCTATCGCAGAGGGTATTGTATGAAAGAACCGTGAATGTATTGTCGTTGACGCCGTTGGCAGAATTCTTGCCGGTCTCATCAAGAACAAGCCAGTCACGATTCGACGGAGGTAATTGAACTATGAAGATTAGCTAGTGCTCATGCTTTGACAAAAGACCGTTTTACTTACTGGGCATTTCTTCCTTGAGATATTTGATTAGGGATTTGGTGCCCTCCTGCATGATACGGGACTTCAAAACATCTGCGAGCGGATTACCTTCGATCCCTAGAGTGTCAAGCTGGTAGAGATAGCCTAGCTCAAACGGGAGAGTTTGCAGGTTGTTGTCAAAAAGGAGGAGCTTTTTGAGATTCGTGAGCATGCCAATTTCCTCCGGGATCTCGGTTAATTCGTTGCTTGAGACATCCAAATGCGTCAAATGTTTCAATTCCCCAATGCTGGGGGGAAGAGTCTTTAGTTTGTTATGGTTTAGATATAGCTTGTCGAGAAAGGTGTAGTGAAAGAGCCCATTCGAGAGTGCACGAAGACCTTGTCCACCGAAATCAAGAGCGACCCAATCTTGTCTGCGGTGATCCTTGATCGTTGTTGCCCGGTTTCGCTCTTCTGGCCCATTTTCACTCTGATCAGCTTGGTTGGAGGATAGTTGGATGCCCTTGGACTGCTGCGCGACTGCCCGCGCGTAGTAGTGGGGTGAGCTCGCTTGTCTCGACTCAGCGGCAAGTTGCAGTTGCTGCTGCCAGTGTTCATTCATTGGCCCTTCTATTTCGTCCTCGACATTGGATGTTGTGCCATTCTGTAGGTGGGTTGGCGTGAAATGTTGGGTTGCGTTGGCCAAGCCTCCACCGGAAAAGTTGTGCTGGTGAGTCAAGTTTGGAGTGGACTGTGAATGAGGATGATGAGGTTGTTGTGCATGATGCGGATGGTGGGGAGGGTGTTGAAACTTTGGCATCGGCATCCCAAAACGTTGATGGGACTGCCCGTTCATCATGACAGGCTGGCCTTGGTGGCCTTGAGAATACATTGTGTATGAGTTGTGATTAGGTGACTGGTTCAAAGGCGGAGAACGCGAAGGTGAGGGCGTGTCGGTGCTGAACTTTAGTCTCCCAGTTGGAGAGCTTGTCCCGTTTCGAATAAGGTGTCGCTGGTGGGCGGGGTGGTGGTTGTGCTGCTGAGTCTGAAAGTAAAACTGCCCGGCCCCAGGCTGCTGGAACCGGTAGGTACCATCTGCCATTTAACGAGGCAGATGAGACCGAGGGTGTATTTCGGGCAAGGTCAAGCGGGAGATCCTGAGGGAGCGCTGGGCGGTCGAGTCTGCGGTTGGCGGCAAGAGAGCTAACAAACGAACTTGGTCTCTTCGTTTCTTCAACATCAGGCCCTACAGAGGAACCTTCTCTTAAAGGAAAATGCGCAATCAGGCCTGATTAACGCACGTGGCGAGTTCTTCTATCAAGGCCACTTTTGTATTCACCCAACCTTTGTTGTCATTCACCAGTCAGAGGGGGTTGTTGACGGAGAGAAGCGCTAAATGTGACAGAGAGTGTCAGCTGTTGAAAGAATGAACATTTTGTCCTCAAAGCAACGACAGTGGATGGTAGTTACAATACCAATACAAATATCTGCCCTGTAGTAAAGATGATGGTCTTGCAGGTTGAATGGAACGTTCATTGACCAGCCCAAGTTGTCTTTTTGACTGTCTCTTCAACCTGTTCTCTCCAAGGGAAAGCAGTTTGCATCCAGGTGGGAGAAACCTTGAACTTCTCAAATGACCGCTAGTCCCAAACCGAGCGGTTTGCTCACGTGACGTGCCATTTCTGGATCGTTTCGCTTTTCTCAATGTTTTTGCAAAATTGATCCCCAGCCAGTTGCTGTTGGGACATTGAAGCTTCAAGAGACAATTCCTGTTTTAGACTGGGGTCTCCCACGAAACTCGGCGCGTCCATGTGTATATTTCGATTCCCCAAGAAATATCCCATTTTTCTTTTTTTTTCCTTTCTCAAATCGAGAGAATCCCTGTCGCAAAGATGTATGGTTGCGACTAACTACTGCTTTTTACGAAACTTGGCTCGGGCTTTTTACTGGAATCCTACCGAAAATTTTTCCTCCAGCGACCACTCGCTTTTCGCTGAAAGTTACTACATTTAAGTGATTGTGTTGACTCGGGTTGGAGTGCCACGCCCGCTGAAGCGTCATCTGTTGAAACTCTTCACACACAATCAACAAAGTCACCATCAATGTGGATGGCATCCGTTTTAACTGTTCGAACCTGCCACCGACTTGATCCCGATATACGTTGCTTCCGGCTAAGGCTTATTTTGACATTGGGTGGGAAAAAAACAATAATAGTTCATGAAGAATTGGCTACCAACTCCGAAGGGTAACACTCAGGAAAATTGGAATACGAGGTAACTAGAAGGAAGCCAAAATCACGCTCCGCTTCGGCGATTTTCACCTCCATCGGGTTGCCAGCCCCAGCAGGCAAGGTTTTACCTCTATACTTGAAACGCGAGGCCGCCACCTCGATGTCTCTCGAGTCTTTAGGCGCTCCCTCAAACCTGCTTAGATTGACAGTACAGGAAAACCTACAATACATACAATGTATGCACAGTACAAGAGTACCCCCCAATGCAAAATACTCGCCATCTGGATATTATAGCTATATAGCCGGAGCCGCCTGCGTTCACTGGATTGCGACCAATCGTTGTTTCTGAAGTCCGACAGCTAACTATGCGACGTTCCGTTGGCGCTTCTGATGCAGGGGAACATGGCGCCAGAAGCTTGGTGTGCAGCACGATTTTTCAAGAAATGCCCAAGAGATATTTACTCGGCCAATTGTGTAGATATATCAGTAAATATGATTGTGTAACTCCATCTCAGCCAGCGAATTGATTTTGCATCTCAACGCCCTTGGCTTTCGGATCTTCCAAGCAAAAGTCTCGCAGTAGGTCCAAACGTGGGGTTCCATCCGTCCTATCACAAGCATCTGTCGACCACGCGGTTTGGCTCACTAGTAGTGAGTTAACCGGGCTGTTATATACGGAGTAGTTACCCCTAAATTTTCTGGAGAGAAAAGCTGTCTCCATCTAGATCCAGCCCAGGCATTGTTAGCCACCGCCACGAGGCCATATCGTCGGCTGTCTGGCGCCCAGATATCTAACTATGAACAGGCCTAGGCGATTCGAGAAAATAATGATACCGTTGGTTTCACGCTTGTACTGTGTAATTGCCCCGCAGCATGAAGCTCCCTCCCCTGAAGTCCGGCTAGGAGGGCATCGCATTTAAAAAACAACTTCCTTTTGACCCTCTTCTCCGCACTTTGTAAGCTTCATGCTTGGTGACAGTTTATCATCCCGATCCTCTGTGTGCAGTAACTACATACCTATGTGTGTATCCACGCTCGTTTCCTTTTTGCTCAGCATTTTGCCCATTCATCAAGAGCACCGGATAATGAACGGGACAGAGGACGACAAATAACTACTAGAAGCATCCCTATTCTTTTCTCGTCGGAAGTGAAGTATAGAGCCAATCATCCCTTTAAAACAGATCAAACAAGAAAGAGTGTTCAAAGAAAAAGAGAGACCTATCAACACAGAACGGAAAACAATTGATCCTACAGAAATCTTTCAAATCGATGGCTGGACCCGCGGGATTGTCTTACCTCTACATCCCCCCAACTTCATTCGCGAACGACCCCAAGCAACATGAATACTATAACCTCTCCAGCATGACCCTCGCTTCCGCATCCTCCACATCCTCCTCTTCGACAGATTACACAACATATCCTCTGATCTGCCAACATGGTCGAACGTATCTCCGCGACCCCGATAATCCATACCCGTTACCATGCGATCTTCCCGAAATTCATCGCCAGTCGTTGCGATCGTTGATGCTTATGCACGTTTTCGGTGCGCCATTCTGTTCGCCTCACTTCAATGATAGTCCGCCAAAACGGGTTCTTGAAGTCGCATGCGGATCTGCGATGTGGTCGAGCGCGTGCCACGAATACTTTGCGAAAAGAGGACACTCGAACGTTTCATTCACGGGCATTGATATTATAAACATCACACCGGATTTACAAAAGCAAGGTGTCAATTGGCAATTCAAACGTCACGATCTACGGAATCTTAAACTGCCCTTCCCGGACGGATATTTTGATTTCGTTTTCATCAAGGATGCAGGGGTTGCTCCTACTGGCCCCGATTTGCAGGCAGTTCCCCTTGCGGAACCACTCCGGGTGTTGAGGCAGGGCGGGGTGCTCGAAGTCTGGGAATCAGATTTCATATTCAGATCGCTGCTTCCGGATCCGCCAAGAGCTCCCGGTTTGTCGGAGCAGGATCAAGAACAGGCCGATGCGACTGGAACATATACTATCTTCCCTGCCACCCCATTTGCAGATGCGCAGAACCAATATTTGCGTGACTATAACTCGTGGACGGAACATGCATTCGAGCTACGAAAGCTTACGCCAATGCCATGCGCAACGATCAATCTGTCCTTCACTTCTGAGTCGGAGTCTTTTCAGAGCGTGGATAGTCGCAGAATCGCTATACCCCTTGGCGAGGTGAAATGGGAACACACATCGAACGGAGGGACAAGTCCACGGAAATATTTAACAGAGGAACAATTGGAACTGCGCCATACCGCATTACTAAACGTCGTCCAGATGATTGAAAGTATGGAGCCGATACTGATGGAAGCGAGCAACAAAGGAAGGGCCGAATGGGATCGTTGGTGGGCAGGGATGACCCAGGATCTGTTGCAAAAGGATGGAGTTGCGAGCGGAGAGTGTTTGGAAGTCGGCGCTTGGTGGGGACAGAAACGTTGATTGCGCAGCTGTGCATTAATATTTGACATGAATATTTGCCGAGCGATATCAACCGTTGCACCTAAACCGTCGCGTACCGCCTAACTTTTGAACGGTTCATTATCTCGTTTCCTAATTTTCCGGATGGCGTCGAGAACTGGTTTTCATGGGCTGGTATAGTGGTTTTTAAGATAACGGTAGCGTCTCAGGTAATATCTGCGGTATATTGCTTTTAGCGTGGCGTCCAGATGGCTGTTCGGACTAATCTCGAAATGGGATTGAAAGAGATATGAAGAAATGTAAGAGAAACAGAGTCTTGGTTTTCTTTTGATCACTGGGGTTCTCAATGTGTATACTATGGCGTTTCGATTGTGCACAATGCTTCCAGATACCAATGCAAGCCAGAAATATGCCGGCACATCTATACTGGAGAACAACAATGGAGAGACTGAGAAATTTGAACTGGAGGATTGTAACTCACAATGCTTCGATCTCTGTAGACCATGTGAATTCAAGCTGTTAGGATAACATAACTCGCCACATTCTGAAAATTGCAGGATAATAGATGGTTAAAGAACTAAACCGGCGCACCTTTCTTGACAAACTCCGCTCTCTGTATCCCGTTTCGTATCTGGTCTTCGTCCTTAAGGTGAGCCTGGCTCGAGAACGCACGATGAAGTCTGTCACGAAAGTATTGATATCCAAGCGGATAAGCGCGGCCAAGATGTAGCAGATCTGCATTATCACAAAAGAAAATAGTTAGTAAGACCCTCCTTGATATGCTCATAACGAATATTAAAGCCATGGGACGGAAACAGAGGGATGCAATGATATATGGGAAGTGCGGGAACCTTGTTACCTTTGTAAGCACGGATGACCTGATATCGAAGAGCCGTGTTCATCTTCGCCAGTAATTTAACTGGATATCTCTATCTGAAGCAAATGGATGAGCTGTGCATAGGAAAGCGATGGTATAGAAATGCTTGTTTATTCGTGCTTCAGGGTGGGAGTTGAAAGTGGGATTGCTTGGGTGTTATGGCTCGGCTCTTGGCATCTTCATGAGGAATCAGGACCTTGTGGACGGGCATAACTACTAGTTACGGATACTCTCCCTGCTCAACACCCAGAATCTACAACCTCTGCAATTGATTCTTAGCTGGTTTTTAGTTCTCAAATTTCCCTTGAGATCTGCCATTTTGCCCCCAACAGGTCGAAATCATCAGCAACGCTTAACTAGTTAGTTACCGAATGACGACATGTCATGTGACGTTTCGCTAGCGAACGAAGGGCCGAGGGCCGGATCAGCCGCGCTCTAAATTGACTGTAGCCATGCGCGGATTCGTATCATGAACGTTTGTCAACATCAGCCAATTGCGCTCCTCTCTAGAAAGGCTTGAGAAGATATGGCTTCCAATTTGATGGCTCGAAAGCGCTTTGTATGCTTAAAATTAGATTCTATCCTCCCTTGTTATTTCCGATCCATCTCCACGACCAGCTTCCAGAGCTCCGGCCAAGCCACCTTTAAGCCTTCGACTCCTGCGGCACATCATAAAATTGACTCGAAATGGCTTTCTGTAACGAAGAAGCGAATTGGCAAATGCATGATGTTTGGACTGCAGTCTGAACAAGTGCGTGCGGCAGGTGACATCTTGAAGCAATTAGCTCGAGATTGGCGGGAACTAGTTGCAGGCAGTGAAGGCTTTCTTACGGGGGAGGGCCGACAAGGACTGTTTAGGCATAATGTTGTCTGGGGAGAGATGGTATAGACCTCGCCTGGCTATTTATCTACTTTGGTATCGAAACTCAGAGCTGACTACTGGCTCCATTAATGATGGCATGGCAGGATGTCATGGTAAGCTTGCAATGACCTTACGAACGGCCACCCCCCGTTTTAAGCTTATGAATGAGTTATCCCAGTCTGTTATTTTCCGAGGCATATTGAAGTCGCTGAAACTAAGAATCCAATAAAGGGTAGGTTTAATGTCTCAAAGCGTCCTTCGTCCATATCGTTTTCAGCAAACCATTCGTCCTAATACCGCAAACTCTCCCCATTGCAGGACATGTAAACAACGTCATGTACGTGAGGTATGCAGAGACCGCCCGAGTTAACTGGACGCGCAACTTCGCTACCTATCATGATCCTGCGCACAAGAAACAGTGGTTGGAGTTGATAAGCTCGACGGGCATTGGTCTGATCCTCAGAAGCATAAAAATTGACTACAAGTTTGTAAGTTGCGACAACTCTAGCAAGTGCCCTCTTCTGATACCCGCGGCGCATCTCAGCTAACGGCCCCTTGCATTTGCAGCCGATGACATATCCAGATAAAATTAGCGTATACCATAAGCTAGTTCACGCGCCACCGTCGCCGACTTCGCCAAATCCAAACGCCTACTCCGGCTTGATTTTCGACGTGGTGATTTTATCTGAAGCAAAACAACGCGTTGCGGCGCGATGCCATGAAGATGTCGTGCTTTACGATTATAGGGTGGGCCGCAAAGTTTCCGAGCTCCCCAAGTATATGATGGACCAGTTCAGGCACACCTGGGAGCTTCAGCAGGAGGCCAAGAGGGTTAATAGACTCAAAATCCAGGAAATTGAAATGAAGGTAAGGACTCTGGAGAAAGAGAGTTGGGATCAAGAAGGGGCAGTTGAAGATATGGGTTCTGCTGCAGGGAAATGATGGACCAAACATATTGTGATTGGTGCGGGAATTGGTTGGACGCCCTGTTGCGAGTTCCTATCAGACTTGATCTCAGACATGGTCAATTGATCTCGAGGAACGTAGTGGAACGTGTCGTTCAGGTAATTGACTAGTTAAGTAACATTCCGGGAAGACGTTCCTATTGAAGAGTTGAATAAGCTTATATTTCCACGTGTTGCTTGAGATGTGTAACTACTCCTTAGAACTTTAACGCATTGACATTTTCGATTTCAAAACAGAAATTGGCCGGCTGGTTTTGAGAGTTGACAACCATATTGTAAAATGATAATGAAGAAGCACTCCTTGGTAGTTAAAAGGAGACATACGGTTGCAGTTTCCCAGGGGCTAGGCAGTTCTCCTCGCCGCCAGGCCTGATCCCTGTTCACCGTTTTCCTTGAATGTCGCGGATATCACAGCATACCTCTGGCTGGTGGCATAAAACGCCGGTCCAATTGCCATTCGTAGTTTCCCGCAAGCAGGTTCTAGGATGATGGCTAGCGCAGGAATCACAATCGTTACAGACCCTGAAATATATTGTGTATTTTGGACCCATTCCGGAAGTATTTTACGGTATTGGTAGCTTGAAAATCAGAGGAATTGATCGACCGGCAAAGCCTCCAGTCCATCTCAAGCTTCAAAACGGGGGACGACGACACAGGGGGGCACCAGCTCTCGGTTTCTCGTGAGAAACTCATCTAGTGTCTGGAAGCGCAAAGCGGGAAGAGTCCACGTTCGTTCAGGGTTGGCCAACCAGCGGGAAACTTCACCCAGATTGAGCCTGAGAGCTTTTGCTTTCCGGACGTACCCCATGCTCACTCCACTGCTTTCTCGCATGGATGAGATATGCACAAGTCGAGAAAGGGATTGAAAATAAAGTTTTCTCCTCCAAAGCATGGGGTTCAAAAAAGTCAAGACTTGGTCCAGGCGTTTTGGCAGGACAAGCAATTTTGAATTCTTCATGCCCCCGGATTGGTCACGTGGGTGATTGTTGCCTAAACATCAAAAGTGACGTTGTATGTATCACCGCGGTTATAACTTATCAATTTCACCCTATCATCTCTCCTCGCCCTCATTCCGTTTTATCCGCTTTTCCTCCAGAAATCTTTTTGACGCCAAAAACCGCTTGTTAGTACGAGTTGAATCAGTCAATGGGAAATGCTACCCAGAATCAGATGAAAAATATATGGAGCACATGTCCCACTTTTACCGGTTCGAGTCGAGTTGTAACATAGGGCTTGGCCTGTGACAGCTTCAACAAGTCATGACGTGATGAAATTCACTTTATCCTTACAACCCCTGTCTTCTGCAGAACACTTTCCTCGACCAGTTGCCAAATGGCAGCAACATGGACGACTTGCCCCGCGTCTACTTCGACTCTTATCTACCGAGGACATCTGGGAGGTTAGCATGATTTGGATCCTCGATGGCAGCATGTCAACGGGCATGCACAGAGTGGATCAGGATGCCGGGAGAAGCCGATCAAAGAATCAGTGGGCGTATCGTATTTGCGCACTCCCTATTTCGTTTGATTCCCTGCGAAGAGTCAGTAGACGGGGATGCAGACGATGCCGGTATTTCTTTTGATCGAGTACAGCGTTTTTCTGGATATGCCAAACGCATTCTGTCCCATTTTTGCAACACGAAATCCGTTTTCTGTGAGATGCATCTTTTTCTCCACTTGCTGCCCAATGGAGCTTGATTCTATGGCATGCTAAACCTAGGTTGACGCTTTGAAGAGATTCGAGCACTGGAGTGCTTGTGGGCTTGTTTCGAGGTGCAAGCTTAATCGTCAGATGTTTGTTGAAACCAACAAGATAGGCTGAACAATCCATGAACAGTACTGTAGTTACTCCGTACATACGCATGGATTTGCAAGTTTAATTATCTGATGTCCTGCATGTTTTAGCTTCTGTCTATGTCCTGTTTTCTTCCAAGTGAGCAATCCACCTCTATCTCTCCGTGCATATAACATACCAACATACCAATATACGTCCTCGATGGAGTACTGTATGCCCCGAGAGTGGTAGACTAGCAAAGATCTACAGCAGATCTCGTATTGATTTGCTCGTTGGAGCCGTGAATCTCGACTGTATCATATTACATCAACACGATATGAGTAACTCGATGCCACTGTGTTGATGTATGTGCATACATACAAAAATCCGTTTCAAATGTCAATGCGTTTTCTTGGATTCAACGAGAAAAATCTACAGTAAAGAAGGGCATCCCATGTTGAGATTTTTCTGGCCCATGAAGCAACGGTCTTGCTTCGACAGATACCATTGGCGTGTATTACGCGAAACCAGTATTTGTATTGGGTCTCGGTATGGTCATATTTTTCACTCAAAGAAAGTTTGCTGTTTTTGTGACGTTCTTTTTTGCTTACCTAAAGCTACTTCTGAAACTTCGAGTCCCAAGCCTTTTTTTCCTTTTTGAAAGTTCGCTGAGAAAAAACAGTTAAACGATTGACAACGCCCTGCTCTCCCTGCCTGGACACCAAAACAACCCATGGCCTAGCTGCTCTTTGCCTGGGTCTGGCGCACGCAACGTTGCTTATTTTTCCCTCTTTTTATTTTATCTTTTTATCTGTATATTCATTTCTGCGCTGTCTTCGAGTTTCGCATTTTCCACCCCCAGTCGTCCGTTCCTTGGCCATTGGCTGCCAAGTGGATTTGGACGTTTAACACCGACTCTCTTGTCCATGACACGACCAGGCGGAGCGACAAGGAAGAATCACCAAGGTAACCGCCACGAGAACGGCCATGCCTTATCCGGCAAGAAAGTCGCCAAACAGAAGTCGAATGGCCATCTGAATGGACTCTCGAACGCTCAGCAACGATCGGACTCGCCTGTCCTCACCCCTCGCACCTCTTTTGGGCCGCCACAGCAGTCGGCGTCATCCTCAATCGCGAGTAACAAACCGAATGTGGAGGCGCAGGAGCCAAAGATGGAATCCAATGGGCAGGTTCAAGTCAACGGGCACGGAAAGCGCGATCAGAGAATGTCCAACGGGCACACATGTTCTTCGGGCTCGGCGAACAGACTGATTTCAAGCTCGAGAATGGAGGACCAGACGTGCCATCGGCTGGAGAAAAAAATGAGCATGGGTTCAAACGTCAAGAAGCCTTACATTGGCAAGTCTGTTAATCCGTTTCATCTCGCCTCGACTATCCTCAAAGCTTGCCCGATGGCCGATACGATTGCTATTCTTATCTTCCTACTTCAGCTCCCTCCGATCGTTCTTACTTTGGTTCAGTTCCTCTACGCGTCGATGACTTTTATGCTACCTGCGGGTGTATCAACTGGCACACTCACCTCGAACTTCGATATCTTCCAAGGTCCTGCAGGCACGCCCTCTCTCAGTACTATGATCGCGATGGATGCGTTTTGTCTACTGGTTTGGGGACTTTTTGTATGGAACTGGGCTCGCAATTTTGCTATCGACCTAGCGCATGTCCAAGTTGCCATTGCTTTGGGTGCGGGAAGCTCGGGAGATACCGGTGGCGTCAACGCCTTTTGTGTTACTGTACTTTTGATAGTACATTTGTTTCGAAGTGAAGGGATTCAGAATTTTGTGTTTGGACACCTCATCTCTGCCAATATCATTTCAAGCGATACTCTGGAAAATTATTCAAATTTGATCCCGACTGAGTTTAGGCGATTGGAATTCCCATCACCTCCAAGCTGGGTGAGGAGTCTCCTTGCTGTCCATATCCTGGCTCAAGCAGGGACGGCCATGGCCAGACGGTCAATGGCGAAAAATCGGTCGCAACCTCGAGCCAAGACCGGGAAACGACCAGACGGTGAAGCCGCTGCTGGTAGCCATGTTGATTCTTCTGTTCTTGAGTCTACTACTCCTTTACCTCCAGTTACTAATTTGGATGTTTTATCTTTACCTGGCTCCATCTCAAAAGAAGGGCGAGATCGAGTTTCCAGTGCGAAAAAACGAAGGCGCCAAGCGAACGAGGCGAGACGAATACAGCCGTTTTGGGCAGCGTTGGCAAGTACAAAATTGACTGTGACACGCGAATATGAGCGCTCGAGACACGGAAATTGGTATACGCCAAGTTTTCCCGTTGCGGAAGATGATCTCGACAGAACACCGCCGGGAAGCGGCCTTATTTGGATTACTCATATTGATAGTTGTTCGATTAAATTTGCGGCAAGCGATTTCACTACCGAAGAAGATCCTATGACAGGCGGAACGTATGACTGTAGCATCTCGAATGTTGAGTCGGATCCATTTTACATTTGCGTGAACGGAGCTCACTGGGCGCCTGTCAGCCTCACGAGGATAGCAGAAAACTCCGATGAACCCTCATTAGTCGATTGGAGAGGAGAAATAGCTGGGCTGGCACCTGATTGCGCGTATACTTGCAGTTTCGTCCGGTGTGACACTGATGAAGAGATCTGCGTCATGAGTGTAAAGACGCCCGCTGCTTCAGACACAGATCAAGGTAGGGCCATGTCTCTACTTGTTTCTCGCGGAACTCTAACGCATTCCACAGCTTCCATCACTCCATCTGTTTCTCCATCCCCACGTCAGTCTCTTCGACCGTCTTCTCCAATTACTACCATCAAAAACTCAATTGCGAACGCGGAGGTTAAACTAAATGAGCGTCGGGCAAAACTAAAAAAATCCAGAAATGACCACAAACTTCAAGTGTCTAAAATTAGAAAAGAACTCGACAATTTTACCCACCGCCTCAACAGTGGCGGAGACGAAAGCAGGCAAAAACAGCGATCCCTCCAGTTGGAGCGGAATATCCGTCAGACAGAAGAGGCGACAGCGGTTCTTGACCTTCAGCTAGATAACTTGGACAAAACACCAAAGGAAGAGCTGCAGGGATGGAAAGCGAGCAAAGCTGCTTTTGATTCAGCAAAGGAAAAAGTCAACTCTCTGAAGGAAGAGTCGCATGCTGCAAAGTCTACAATGGAAAGTAAGGTGTCTTCAGCTGAAACAGAGCTGGCCAATATTGTACAGAAACGAGAACGCCTTCAAAATCGCCGTAACAGGCTCTCTGAACAGTATGAACGCATTACACATGCCAACAACCAGGGTATGAATGAGCGGGAACGACGTGCTGCCGAGCAAGTTGCCAAAGAACAAGAGCATGCGAGGATTGAAGAAGGTTTCCAGGAGCAGTTGACAAATATCACTCGTTCTCTTGAAGAGTATCAAGTGCGCACCACTCAGCTTTGGCAGCAGGCTACGACGCTTGAGCAGGCGTACCAGCAACAACAACTCTACATGAATTCTGGTCCACTCACACCTGAAGGAGAATTGCCCGGAACAAAACGAGTGCTGCGGGATACAAACATTTCCAATAGCTCATTGGGTGCGATGGCGTCTGGGAACAGATCCAATATTGGCATAGCCTTTCCCTTATACTCTTCTGCTGAACGGCCAGATTTTGCCCATCGATCGTCGATGTCTCCAAGCATGCAAACATCATTACCTCCTGGATACATGGAGTCTCAGCATTGTCCCCCTTCGCCTCTTGCGAACAAGCATTCAATACTCCTGTTGGACCACAGCCGTTACCGAGATCGTTCGATGTCAAACTTTTCCGCTCCAAGCACGCAGATGGAATATAGTGGCCCGTTGTTTACAAGCGACGGGACTGACCCTGATGTTATCCGAAACCCAGTTTCTGTCCCAAGCCCCATTAACTATAATTTGGCTCAACTCAACCGATCTGGCAGCCGAAGCAGTGGTAGTCGAAGCGGAAGTGGAAACGATGGCGACAGTCCTTATTCTACTGGAGGAAAACCTGCCGTCAGTTGATGAACAGATAAGGAAAGGTTGCCAATGTGGCTTTTTGCAGGACTACGGTGACTATCGTTACTCCCATCCGGGTCTTAGGTAGCTAGCTGCGAATCAAACTGTAAATCGTTGTCGCAGATATCCAACTCCTAAAAGTACGAGAACAGGTCTTTCAACTATTGGTTTGTGTAGTTACCATTTCAAGCCCTTTCTTGTATTTTCAATCAAGTCCACTCAGGTATGCGGCACATTTTTGAAAGTGAAAACGATAAAAAATGAACAAAAAAGATGTGATATGTCTAATTATTATTGAATTTCTCGCAAAATCCACACCAATTCAGATGCAATATGGTACAATACACTTGAAGATCAAAGGGACAAAGTTAGGTAGGCGTGTTACCCCGTCCCCTTGCAATAATCGAAAGGGCGGGCTATTGAGGGTATTTATGGGTCTATAAAACAGCAACTTTTTTGACTACTATAGATGCAAGAGTCGTAAGCTCCCGCAAAGCAAAAGCGCTTGAATCAACACGATTGACTTGGTGAATGGAGGTGAAAGACGGGTGTGCAGAAGGGAGGTGAGGTGGTTGCGAACATATTTTATTTATTGGTCTTTGGGAAAGGTGTTATATGTTCACCCATTCTCCAAAACCGAGTGTCTGCGTAGGTAAGGCATAAATCGCCTGATGAATGCGCAGCGTCTGGCTGTTGATGTCCGTTTACTGGTTCGTCCTGGTATAATTTCATCACTGTCCCCAAGACGACCACATGGTCGCCAACCCTTGTACTTGAAGGATGGTATTTGCATTCGAGTATGAACGGAAAGTCAGGTGCCAGATCGTTCCCTATGGGGTCTGAACGGTCTGGTGTGCTCTTCTGAATAACGAGTCGTGGCGGTTCGCCTTTCGCAATGGTCGGTTGTTGTTCTAACGAAGAAGGCGAAGTAAACTTAAAGGTGCGTTTCTTATCTTCCAACAGGACATTTTCATGACCCCTTGAAAACTCCCTCGCAAGGTTTGCGGTGGCACTGTTCGAGGATAGGAGGTGCACGAGGAATTGTTGTGACGAGCGGATCGCATCGTACGTCTCCGAGGGCAGTTTCACGTTAAACGACACAACTGGTTCTGGATACAAGGTCACGGTATTAAAGGACGACACGGTCATACCGCGAAACGCAGACTCGGAGTGGGGATCTGGGTGTGTGGAAGTTATGATTGCAACTGGGTGAGGAACCAGGCGCATGAGTTTGCGGACATGGGTTTGGATATCTGTATCAATGGCAGTGGCGGAGAACGGTTCGGTGGATATGTCGTCTTCTGGGGACGCAGTGTCCTGTTCAGCAATGGTTTGGGGAACATATTGAGCTTCCCGGGTCTGTGCCGGTGCCAGATCTCCCGTGAACTTGTCGAATTCCCGTGAAAGCGAAGCTATGCCTGGAGGGAGGACCGGACGGACCGTATCGGTGATGCTCGTGATGTGTTTAGAAACAATCGTCTTTAGCATCCGTCCATAGTGCCGTCGAAACTGCAGTCGGGGAGGGAGCGCTGCGAAGTCAGGCACCCGGGACCTGATGCTGGCTTGGAAAAGTCGTGATGAAATTATTGCCAGAGACCGAGCTAGCGACGGGGCGGAAACCAAAGGCATCGTCCTGCTGAATTAATCTTAGACAGCGATATCTTGCACCAATTCATCTTTTAGATCGGACGCCGCAGTATCCATTAAAGTAAAATCACCATTGTGCATCCATAGCGTTTGAAACAATTGAAGCAAGTTTGCGTGAAGAAAGGAAAGTTGGAAATATCTGCTTATCTAAGCTATTCGCGATTTATCGAACTTTCAGTCCGCCATATTAACTCTTCAAACGAATGCTTCGATTCAAGACCAAAAACCTCGCTGATCCCCTCCCTCAGTGTCCAATTCAGCCGAAAGAACTTCAAAGAAGCAGAAAACTAGCCGACAAGCTCTTAAAAACTTCATCTTTGCTATCTATCTCCAAAGATGTCAATACCTCTCTCCCTTCAGCGAATCGGCACGACGAAACTCCCTTCCACCACAACTACCTACATCTGCTCACAATGCCGACATGCCACGCTCCTCCGCCGTCCTAAGCGTCCTTACACATTCACTCAGCTAATAACCCTTTCCGACGGAAGCACATTCACCCACCGCACCACCTCTCCACAAGCGGTCTACCGCTCCACCCGCGACACCCGCAATGCGCCTCTCTGGAACCCGTCCAGCGAACGATTACTCAATGTCGAAGAGGACGAGGCCGGCAGGCTGAGAGCATTCAGAAATAGATTCGGAAGAGGCTGGGATGCGTCGAACACGGCTGCCGCGGACGCGATGGTGGCAGGCGAAACCCCCCAGCCAGCGACGGCCGGAGGAGAAAATACCGCTGATTTCGAGGAGATGGAGGATGAAGATGATAATCTGTTGGACTTGATCAGTTCGTTTGGGCAAGAGGAGGCGCCGTCGAAGCCTGCGAAGAAAAAATGAAGAGGTGGTTTATTGGGCCTAGGATGGGTGGTTTGCCGAAACTATTACGGAGACACTTGGGGAAAATTCTTTGGTCTTCCGGCGAACGGTTGAAATTTCTTGTATGAATATGAAGCCGAGAATTATATGCGATGCTTAAGTGCTGCTTTTCCTGTTAAACTCAATGGAGTTTATTTACGAGTATAGTTGCAAATACCTTTTGTGTTGTACAATACCAATAGAAAATGCATTCTTAAATCCTACAACCTGCTATCTAATTTGCTCAAATGCAGGACAGTGTCGTCTTGAGTAGAAAAAGAGTCTAACAAGCGTTATGACATATGAAGGTAGCGGATATCATTTATCGTTAGAGACACATCGGCAGTAATGAGTCGATCAACCAGTGACTCCCCAGTAGCATACCCAAGCACTGGCACGCCGTTTAATTGAGGCTATAGACGAAACCAGGAGTACAGTTCGTAGAGACGTCAGAGCGCATCAGACGCAGCATCATGTAAATAATCCTTAAATTCATCGACCGAACTAGGATATCATACAAGTAGCATTTATGACTGTTCTGGAATTGGGGCGGATTCAGTGCCTTGAGAAGCAGAGCCGCTTTCGGTTTGTTCAGACCCCGATGTCCGAGGCTGGTTGTAGAATGGATTGCCATCGTCGTCAGCATCAAGCTGTAAAAGGAATGTTTCCCACAACTCAATTAACTAGACACTTGGTCAGTCGCTGGTCTAGGAAAAGCATAATTGAAACAGGTGAGGGTTAAAGAATCCATACCTCTTTTTGTGCCTCAACGGCGCTTTCTAAGAACGTCTCAATGCCGGATTTGAAGTCTTCGACCTTTTCTTTTTCAAATCGTTCCAGCTCGTTCCGCATTAACTTTCCCATATCCTCAAATAATAGCCTCGCCTGGTGTACCTTTCTCTCCGCATCTGCCACATCCGCGTCCGCTTGGTTCAATCTATCTTGCTGAGACTTGCCTTGTCGTCGTAGCTTGTCTTGTGCATTTCTCCTTTTCTGCAATTCTGATTCAGCAGCATGCCAGCTCTGAAAGGATTTCTGCCGTTGGTTGAAGGCCGTCTTTACACTCCCAATAAGCCGAATATATTCATCAATTGTGATGCCCAGAGTTAAGATATCTTGCTGGGCTTGACGTTCATACAGTTCCTTAACCCGAAGCTGGATTTCGGAAAGCCCTGCTAGCGGACCGGAAAGAACGGGAGACAATTCAACAGTAGCAAGCGAGTGCAGAGACGTTGAGAAGTCACCAGCTGCTTCAGCAAGTCCTTTGCGTTGCTGGACTACTGTATCCACTGCTTTCAACAAGCCTTTCAACTGATTTTCAAGTGCCTCAAGATAAATCTTTCTGTCGTGAAACCACTAACAATTGTGTTAGTACACGTCAGATGCAAATTGACATAGCAAGACTCACATCATCATGTTCTATAAACTTGCTCCCCCCACCAACCGATATGCCGAGGGAGCTAAACATTCCCTTGCTTTGGCCCAAATCTGGTTCCCGATTCTCCTTATTTTTGACATCCAGATTGAACGTGTCGCTTTCCAAAAAGATCTTGAGATCGGCATCGTGTTGAAGTACTGGATGTGCGGCAATTTTATTCAGCATACGTTCCAATGCTGCCCTTCGCGACTCGACAAAGTTAGATTCAAAACGGCCAACTGCCTGTTTTTCCGGAGGCGGCGGCACAACAATTCCAGGATTGTTGTTGTGCATGGAGTTATATAGCCACAGGAAGTCTCGGTATCTTCTGGTGACAGTAAAATCCGGTCGGATATATGCTTTAGAGGTCGTCTAAGCGGTCACATTAGTGCTAGTCGCGATGCATGGGGAAGATCAACACACTTTTGTCCTGACTTGATAGACGATGTGACTGCTTGTAAGGTCTCCCACTTTGTGAGGATCGCCAACTGTGATATAAAAATTTGGTTTTGCAGCTTGCTCGACAGTCATGCTTGGCTGAGTCTGTCTTTTCGGGCCATCACCGCTGCTCGAGGGCGGCTGAACGGGTGGCGGATGTCGCATACTTGCTCGCGCCTTGTTTTCATCTTCCAGATCAACTGATTCCATGAGTCCAGCAACACTGGAAGATTGGGAAGTAGATGAGGTAGGGCGGACGTGGCGGGCGGAGAAAGGTTCTTTTTGCGGCGGGACCGGGCCCTGTTCCGGGATAGGAGGGAATGATTTATCGCCCAGGGGGCCGAGAGGGTCGCTCGAGTCATCGACAGCTTCAAGTTTCGTGATCTGAGCTCCGAATTTCCTTGGGCCGCGTATGCCTCTACCGGACGGAGATCGGGGGCTAGTGAGCGGTGATTCTGAAGGGGGTTCGTTCTGCTTGCCTAGTTGTTGGAGTCAATCATGGAACAAGCCCTAGCAATAGGAAGAGCAGTGTATGGCATACCAGGTTCATCATTAGATGCCTTGAACCGAGAAGGAATGTCTGCAAAAGCAGTGATCAGATATTAGTTTAGGCAATGATCTCAACGGGCTTCATTGGCGTCTGACATACCACCCCACGGGGAATCGCCTCCCTCTAAATCCATTCTGAAAGGGGTGAATGTGAAACAAGAGTGTATGCTAGATCTCGGCGTTCCAGCAGTGGAAATGGAAGCTTATGCGAATATGAAGACGCGCTGACAACCTAAACGCGTTGAAGATACTGACAAGTGAATGAAGAGTGCCTGCTCATAGACTGGGGTTACGTAACCAAAGAGAGATTGTTCACAGGTTCATGATATTGACAGCCCTGACCGCCTTTTTTAGTTAACTAGTTATTCAATTCGACCAGCCATCAGTGCCTAAAAATGGTTGCATCATGCATGAGAATTTCTACCAAAAATGGGCCATTGATTCATTACATTGTTAATTGACCTTGTGCATTTTTTCAATCTACTATATCTCTTTGCTGCTCAGGCATACAGTATCTCAAATGTTAGTAGTATTCTGACTTAGTTAACTAAAGCAATTTCGGAGAAAGTCTGGGAGATGGTGGACAAGCCGCAGAATCTGCTGGTCATTGAACCCATGGAATACCAAGTTTATGCATCTCAACCGCTAATTGGAAGAGATAATCCAAGCTTTCACATTGGGTCTTTGCTTTCGCAGCAGTATCTCCCCATACATATCTGTGGAGTTGAGTTAGCTGATTTCTCCCTGGATCGACTATGTTAGGTTGTGACATTGAGAGTTAGCCACGTACATTCCGTGTCGACGCACAAGCACCGCGTAGGTGTCTGGATATTCGTCCATAGCCTTCTCCAGGCTCTCGGTCAAGTCTTCCTCAAAAGCTGTGTTTTCAATGATTGGTATTCGAAGAGTGTCGAAATAGCCCAGCATTCCCTTGCCCTTGCCCTTTGGGATTCCCTTGATCTGCTCGATGTTGTTGATCTCGAAACAGCCGCCCTTACCCTTCTCCCTTTCAACTAAAAGGGTCACCAAGACTGCCCACTGGGAATGTGTGTGGATGGAACAGCCTGCACCTCTCTCAAATGCCGCCAAAAACAACGGAGTGCAAGCGGAAGGCTTTAATTCTAGTGGCTTGCGAATATATTGTCGTGCAGATGGAGGATACTTCGGAGTAGGATAAGAGAGAACAAAGATATCTTCTGATTTGATCATTTCTTTTTGAACCCCAGAAGGAGCTATAAAGATATGCTCACCCCGCCGGATGGAGGTCTATCACAATGGCGCTTGAATCAGCCTTTCAGCTCAAGACTAGCTGTCGGGGACAGGACAGGGCCAGATACAACTCACCCCTCCTCCCGTTCCAGTAACCCATCCCAACGTATAGAACTTTTTGCAAAGCTCAGGAATAAGATTTGCTGGATGTTCTGGATCGGAAGACCGAACGAGGTGGTCATTGGCCTCCTGATTCTCCTGCCTGAGCTCTGCCATCTTATAAGCCTCTTTAGAGCCCCGCCTTTTCTCAGTATAGTTAAAGCAGTATGACAAGTTCGGCAGCAATCTTTGCCCCAATTGAACACGGGCTTAAGACTCAAGTCGAACCCCCACCGACACGGCTGCGCGATTCAACTCCAAACAAACGGGGCAGGAAGCTATCTGCCGAAGCAACGTTACGGGGAGTCGACTATTCACTCTCGCAGCGAAGAGCCCCTCCAAAAAGCAAAATTCCGGAAGATTCTCTCAAGCATCCTGGTCCCGCAGCCAATCAAGATCTAATATTGCAGCATCGCGCGGCACAGTGCCAAGCTTACCGGGTAATGACAATCTTGGTTACAACTATGTAAAGCGTGTTACCGTATACACACACGAATCTTACTAGTTAAAGTCAATGCGAGCTGGCTTTCAATCATGGGGGGAGGTAACCAACCAACCTCTAGCCTCTAGGTACCATAACTACCTTAGGCAAGGTTCCTCCTCCCCCTAGTTAACTACCCCCCCCCGGCAAGGCTAAGGAAAGAGGCCACCTTTCACAGCTCGCCGATTTATTAAGCTAAACTGCCACCGCCATCATCTTTCTTTTTCAATTCTCACTGTTTCCGTCCACCACTTCTGCTTCCTCCCACTCTTCCCTTCTCTGTCTTCCCAAGAACTTATTCCTTTTTTCTCCGTTCTTTTTATTGTGTTTGTACACCCGTTTGGCGTCCTCTCCGAGGATCCTGGTTCAGAATGCGTCTCAACGCCCACATCGCTTCGTTGATCCTCTCCTACATAGCTCTGCTTGGCCAAGTCCACGCTGAGAATGAGGCTAACAAGGAAGAGCCAACGACCACGTCGATCAATAGGCCGACATTCACAGTGAGTATCTCGAGCTCTAGGTTCATTGTTGGAATGTCAATGTCAACTGCGAGCGCTAACTCCTTGCTCGATAGCCTACCACATTGAAAGCTCCCTTCTTTGAACAATTCACAGACGATTGGAAAAAACGGTGGACTCCATCCCATGCAAAGAAGGAAGATTCCAAATCCGACGAGGAATGGGCCTACGTCGGAGAATGGGCCGTTGAAGAACCAACCGTGTTCAAGGGCATTAATGGCGACAAAGGATTGGTGGTGAAGAACGCTGCAGCCCACCATGCCATCTCCGCCAAATTCCCTAAAAAGATTGATAACAAGGGCAAGACCCTTGTCGTCCAGTACGAAGTTAAGCTTCAGAGTAAGTCTATGTCGCATTTGGTATCCATCTGGGTTGCCAATTACTAATTGCCCGATTGGGAATAGACTCTCTGGTTTGCGGTGGCGCGTACATGAAGCTCCTCCAGGATAACAAGAAGCTCCATGCCGAAGAGTTCTCCAATGCTTCCCCGTATGTTATCATGTTTGGGCCTGACAAGTGTGGAGCCACCAACAAGGTATTTTCTTTTCTTCGGTTATGTTCCTTGATCAAGACGACCCATCCCTAATCTTGCCATAGGTTCATTTCATCTTCAAACACAAGAATCCCAAGACCGGCGAATATGAAGAGAAACATTTGGCAAATGGTCCAACCGCTCGCATTTCTAAACTCTCTACCCTCTACACACTTATCGTCAAGCCAGACCAGACCTTCCAAATTCAAATTGATGGCGAAGACGCCAAGAGTGGAAGTCTACTCGAGGATTTCCAGCCTTCTGTTAACCCTCCAAAGGAAATTGATGATCCAAATGACAAGAAACCAGCTGACTGGGTCGACGAGGCCAAGATCTCTGACCCAGAGGCCAAAAAACCTAGCGATTGGGATGAGGACGCTCCCTTTGAAATTGTCGATACTGAAGCCAAGAAACCAGATGACTGGCTGGTGGACGAACCTATTTCGATCCCTGACCCCGAGGCTGAGAAACCTGAGGATTGGGATGACGAGGAAGACGGCGACTGGATCCCTTCAACAGTCCCAAATCCCAAGTGCGAGGAAGTCTCTGGCTGTGGAAAATGGGAGGCTCCTATGAAGAGAAACCCTGATTACAAGGGCAAGTGGACCGCTCCTTTGATTGATAACCCAGCGTACAAAGGCCCATGGGCTCCCCGAAAGATCGCCAATCCTAATCACTTCGAGGACAAGAAGCCCGCGGATTTTGAACCAATGGGTGCTGTAAGTTGATTCACTATCTGCCACGAGGTTGCGCTGCAGATAACTGATATGATTCTAGATTGGATTCGAGATCTGGACAATGCAAAACGACATTCTCTTTGACAACATTTATATTGGCCACTCAATTGAGGACGCGAAGAAACTCAAGGCTGAAACATTCGATATCAAACATCCCATTGAGGTTGCGGAAGAAGAAGCTGCTAAGCCCAAGGATGAGCCTTCCACTGATGACTCAGATCTCAGCTTCAAAGATGATCCAGTCAAGTACATTCGCGCCAAGCTTGATCGCTTCATCCTTATGGCCAAAGAAGATCCAATTGAGGCTTTCAAAGCTTCTCCCGAAATCGCGGGAGGTTTGGCTGTTCTCCTCAGTACGGTGCTCCTGGCTGTGTTTAGTGCCATGGGTGTTCTCGGTAGCTCTGCACCCCCACCTACCAAAAAGGACGCTGGAAAAGGCAAAGATAAAGCCAAAGAACAGGCTGCAGAGGCAGTCAGCACCGGAGCAGAAAACGTAAAGGCGGGAGTGACGAAACGAACAAAATCTAGCGAGTGAAGCCCGCGCAAAAAACAAGACGCTATACGGTCATCTTTCGCAGTGGGTTTGAAAACTCCTTTCGGGGACAAGTGCACGCGTGAGCCCCATTCTAGGGATAAGACTTTATATAAGTACGATACAATTGAGGTTGGAATTATGGCGTATGGGCCAACTGATATCATAATCGAGAATGGCATCCCCTTACAAGGTCGTGGGCGATTTTCGTTAGGCCATTTGACTATTGCCTTATGGGAACTTTGTATGACTATTATGGGGTGAAAATCACGGAGTGGAGTAATAGCTTGTTTTTTTTCAATCTGATAGCGATTTTCTCTTCATATCAACTGTCCTAAAATATCAAATTGTAGAAGTGGCCTCTTTTTCAGGGACCAAGATCAACTTGCAGATGATTATGATTTTTAAGCCCCTTTGAAAAGGTCTCAAAGAAAGTTCAAACTTATCTAACTGTGCCTTTCTTCTTAGGGCTATTGATGATATTTCTCTCTATAGACTCAAAATGATTTCGACGCCAACTTTCACTGCAACTGATGGGGCGCGCAGCATCCTCCACGCAAATCATAGGACTCGAGCACTATCGCAATACAATGTGTTTGGCTGAAATTTTTTTTCTTATTCGAATTATTTGATTTCGTTTTTGGGGGCCCTTCACTTTTTGGCCTTTTTCTCCGCAGAAGAAAAAGATATAAAATACAACAAGGGCGAAAAAACTCAAAGAGGTATTCCTAATTGAAAAAAAGAAAAGTTTTGCGTATCGCAAAGCTTCATCAAGGCCGTTCAAAGGGATTCCAAATACATCAAGGAAAAAAAGGCAAGATAAAGACACGATTAAACTCCTATCATAAAATGAGGAAATGAGGGCCAGAGAGTAAAGACATCATTTCGACTATTGATGTGTAGGCATAACAACGCTTGCTTTTGTGTTGATAGCATCTTCACTTCTCCACAAGCTGGTAACGGTCTTCAACTGGGTGTAGAAGTTTATTCCGGGCTTTCCGTAGAAAGTGCTGGCACCGCCACCAGCGATACTCTTCTTGTTGCCGGTGAAAGAGAACATTGGGAGAGGAACCGGGATGGGACTGTCCGGGTGGGGAAAAAATGGGCATTAGCGAATTCTGCTTTCCATAATTAAGATGGAGAGGTAACTTACACATTAATACCTAGCTGACCGGCCTCAAGCTCGTGTTGAAAGCGGGTAGCAGTGGGACCGGAGCGGGTGAAGACAGCAGCGCCATTTCCGTACTCGTTAGCATTGATTAGAGAGATGGCTTCGTCAACGGATTCAACCTCGAGGCAGACGAGAACGGGTCCGAAAATCTCTTCGCGATAGCATCTCATGTGGGGCTTAACGCCGGTGATGATAGTTGGCCCGACCTAAAGACATATTAATCACTTGAAATCTAACGTTTGATAAAACACGGCAAACACGCAACGTACCCAGTTGCCGTTAGGATACTTTGGTGGCTGGTAACCACGTCCATCAAGCAAGATGGTAGCGCCCTCCTGTTCAGCGCTGGCAATAAGCTCTTCAATTCGGTTCTTGCTCTCAGGGCTGATAACTGGACCCAAATCTGCACCCGCTTCGAATCCGCCATCTACAACAAGGGCCTTGGCGCGCTCAGCAATCTCCGGCAGCCATTCCTTGGACTCTCCAACCATGACAAGAGTAGACAGAGCCATGCAGCGCTGGCCGGCAGCACCGAATGCAGCTCCGACAATGGCGTTGAGCGCATGGTTTTTATTGCAATCAGGAAGGACAGCGGCATGGTTCTTAGCCCCCAAGTTGGCTTGAACACGTTTTCCGTTGGCGGAACCGCGAGTGAAGATGTATTCTCCGGCGCGATTGCTGCCGACGAAGCTGATAGCCTTGATAGCAGGTTCATCGAGAATGAAATCAACGGTTTTGGCAGCACCGTGGATGACATTGATGACGCCATCTGGGAACCCAGCCTCCTTGGCCAGCTCGACGAGAATCATAGCAGCACCAGGATCACGCTCAGAGGGCTTCAGGATAAGAGTGTTTCCGGTCATAGTGGCAACTGGAATGCACCAAAGAGGAATCATAGCAGGGAAGTCTAGATTTAAACAAGGTTAAAAAAAAGTCTGGTCTGATCTGCGCAAAGAAGACGCTGGAAGAAAGCCACTTACTGAAGGGGCAGATGGCAGCCACGACGCCCAATGGCTCACGGTAGGTCCTTGTCTCCATGTCCTTTGCCACCTCAAGCAGCTCGCCAGTCATCTGTGTAGTGATACCACAGGCAGTCTCGGCAACTTGCAATCCTCGCAAAACGTCACCCTTGGCATCGGCAAAGGTCTTGCCCTGCTCCAAGGTGATGCTAGCAGCCAAGCGGTCCCAGTTCTCGCGGATCAAGTTGACATATTTGAACATGATCTGCTGCCTGGCCATGATGCTGGTGGCTCTCCAGGCGGGGAAAGCCTTTTGGGCACTCTCAACGGCGGCTTTCATTTCTTCATTCGTGCTCTGGGGAACACGGGTGACGAGGTTGTTTGTAGCTGGATCGTGCAGGTCGATCCATTGGGCAGCATTGGACGGGACAAACTTGTTGTCGATGAAATTGCATGTATCGATCGGGGAGGCGATCTGCTCGTGAGAGGTGGGATACTCGGTGGCTGTGGAGGCAGCAGAGGTAGTCGCGGCCGGCATCAGCTGGCGAGCTGTGGCGTGCAACCTGCGAGCAGCAGCCATGGATCTGGGAGCTTGAGAAGAAGGCATTGTGCGAGATGAGAGCGAGGCGAGAGAGCTGCGGGGAGAGCTGAGTGTGCGAGAGGTGAGGGTGGGGATCGTACGGGAGACAGCTCGTCGTGCGGCCATGATTGGGTAGAAGAGGGGAGGTAGGACAGACGCAGCAACAATAACCTGGTGTCTTAACTGGCTTTTCAAGAGAGTGATGAAGAAAAGACACCCTTCTTCTCAGACGACGAGGCAAAAGGATGAGAGAAGGTAAGAGGGAGAGAAAATCAAAAGGTGTTGTTTCTGCAGACGTGCTCCTCTTATCCCAGGGGCAAGCTTACTCGTTTAGTGGCGGAATCGCAACGTCCCTCGGATAAGCGGCTGGATGCGGCCTGCCTGAGCAATCAGAGCGCAGGATTGGCTCCCCCCGCGCCCGCTCGGCCGGTTCGAGAACTCTCCCCCAACCAAGCCGAACCCAGGCGCTGTGGGGGGGAAAAAAAGGAACGCTTGGGGAAAGAACAACACCCAAGCTCATGTTCTTCTTCTTTTCTTTCCCCCAAAAAGAAAGAACCCGCCCCGCTATCGGCGCAAGTCTTCATTCCCGTTTTGTTTTCTCCGGCTTCTCGTTAACCAGGGCGGTGTCGACCAGAGGCCTTCGGGAAAACATAAGTAACTACCAGCTACCTATTTACATGACAGAAACACATACAAAAGCGGGTCACGTTATGGTAGCAGGTACATAACTAACTAATTCCTTGATACACAGATTTCGATCGGGGGTTCGGAATTCAAACTTAAAAATCTCGGCCTGATGGGTTGGTTTATCTCGGGGTGAGGCCAGATCGGCTGAATGCTTATCATAATTGATAAATTCAAGATGCCATGATCACTACGCACGCAACAGTAACTACCAAGCCAGGCCGCTGTCTCGAAGTGCTCCCTAAGAATGAAAAGATTCGCCGGTGATATCGATTGCATCAGAAAAGGTTCCGGGTGTTCCAACTGCAATGCCCGCTTTGCCGAAAATGATGACAGAAAATTCGGCGATTCCATTGCTCCTTTCAGAATAAATAGACGTTCTTTGCCAATATGAAGCAACTTCTGCGACCTCAAATAAAAAGACTGGAAATGCTGAAATGGGAGGAACGATTCCTCCATTTTTATGGTGCTGCACTTCAAAATGTATGTCCAAGAACATGATCACAGGTCTCAAAGAATGTTGGCTTTCACAACAATCAACGCAAAAGGAGATACACCAGTATTAGATCTTCCATCTCTTGATACATGTATGTACAGTGTAGTTATATGGTGGAAATATATCAAATGGAATAACCAAAATAAAAAAATTAAAAAAATGGGAAGAGGTCTTTGGGAAACTGTTTGCCAAAAAAAGAGCCTCGTCGGGATTATCGAGGGGACGTTCTAGAACACCAAGAGAGAATAGAAAGGAGCCAGTCTACTCCGCACGGCCAAGGAAGTCATAGACAAGTCTAGCCTTAATGACCTTGCCATTCTTTGCGGCCACGATGCGGCGAGTGTATCTTCTCTTGCCATCGACGATTTCGAAACCCCACATCTAAGCAGTAAACGGCACCCAAGTCAGAAGATACAAATCCATTGGCAACCAAGCATTTTAGCAGGAAATGGGGACAAAAAAAAAGGACTGTACGCAACAACATACCTGCTCGGCAGTCCACGCGTCGTTCACACTCTCCACCCAGCTCTGCATCCAGTAGTCCTCTCCCTCGCCGGCCACGAATCCCTCCACCTCCGTTCCATCGGCCAAGATCTCTCCTTTCAAGAATCTGGCGACGGCTTCTTGTTCCTTGTCGTCACCGGCTTTAGTCTGAACATCGACATCTGGGCGAACCTTGCCGTCTGCACCGGCAGCACCCCGCACGAACCGTGACTGGCCCTTTACGGTGCCAAAGATGTGGTCAGAGTGTTCCTTCGCGTCCCAGGTGAGGGTGCGCTGTTCCGTGGTGCCGGAGATACCACCGGTGAGGGTCTGGGCGATGTCAATGTGCACATTGCCGGCATCGTCCTTGTATTGCTTGATATGGAGAGTGATGCTTGCAATACCGATGGCTTTGCGGGTCAACCAGGAGATTCCTTGCTATGTAGGAGTAGGGTTAGAATATTTCAGACCCTCTCTTTCCCAGGAAGTTAAGACTTACAAGTGACAGAATCGGGTCGGTGTCATTGGAAAGGGATTTATCCTGGTTTCCGTTAGGACCACTCTTGTGAAAACAGAACAGTGATTGCACGTCTCAAGAACACAGAATGTCTAATCAAAATGCAACCATGGTCTTACCATGCAAAAGCGACCGTTAAGGTCCTGGATGGTGATTTCAGCGGGGGCAGCCATCTTTGAGGGTTCTTTGGCGGGGATAAAAGTGCGAATTACGTAGGCAGGCAAACGCGGGAGAAGGTCTATGATGCGGAAAACAACAACAGAAAGCTCTATGAAAATGAAGGAGATTGATGAGTAAATAATGAAAAAAGATAACACGGTGTCTGGGTGTCACCTTTTTAATATACACGACACCGAATCATGAAATGAAAAAGGGCCTGTGTGGGGTTGATCCTCGAGATTTAGTACGTGAGCCTCGGAGGAGCGACAGGCGTTGGGTGATGCTGCAATCATGTGGGAGAGAGCAGGCCAACAACGATGCCAAGATGCGGGCAATGAAAAGTACTCACAAAGCACATGCATTTTTTTGCATTCGATCTTCTCGATCGCAATTCCGTGGAAGCGGACAGCAAATTGGCTTCTGGGGTTCCAGTAAGGAGAAGCGCTTTTGTTCCTGGGAAGCCGGACCCGTCGTTAGTTAGTTACATAGAGCCGAACTAACAACAACATAGCTAAATCAAGTTCTTTAAAACAGTTGCGAGTGTTGAATACTGATCGCAGCTGCGACCCCATTATTTTAAACTGAAAAGTATCCATCTGCTGTTCGCAACGAACGTATCTGCAAGTAGTTATCATTGTTGTTGTTTGAATCTCCAAGGGCCAAATTTGGGCTTTCTTTGCGAAAGTCCTTTGGCTAACTTTAGATTCCCACAAAATATTAACTTACATAAGCACAAGGTTATATTACAACTAGCGTTTCTTACTGCGGCTTGGTATTGTAACTTACGCTAGGCCGACCAATGAAGGTAGCCCTGGTGGACATCATCAGGCGTTGACCGTCCCTTGCGAGAACTGCGAGGGCTGAAGTTCCCAAGAGCGCAGAGACGCGAAGGCAGGCAGCCGGTGTCCATTCAATTGGGCAAGTTGGGTGAAATGGCTTTTAACAAGAAGTATGCTGGTCTCCCCGACCTTGTGAGTTTGCCTTTGTTCTACCAAACCTGAGCCAGAGAAAAGCTGACTCGCGGTACCAAGGACCTCGCTCCGGACATCTATGAAACCCCCGAACTCACCGATGATTCTACCCTGCCTGTGAGATAACCATGCGTCTTCAAAAGGGAAATAAATCACAGCCCAAGTATTCTAATGAAACCTGCGTCTTAGACCGCTACCGTTCGATCTTCTTCACCTTTCCAAGAGGAGACGTCCACCCCGGGGATCGACCGGGAGCGCTTACATCCCGATCATGCCCGCTCACAGTTCGAGCCCGTGAGAGTGGACGCGAGAGATGTAGATTTTTCAGACAGCATTGCGTCTAAAAGGAAATCGTATCGAACTATTAAACGCTCAAGGCGGAGGCGAGACGATGGAACTGAAGTGTTGGGGGATATCAGTGATGATGAAGAGGAATCGTTGGAGCGAAGGCTAGCAAGACTCCGCAGGGAAGCGGAGGAATTAAAGGATGAGTTTGCGAATCGAAAGGCCCAAACGAGTGAAGATGCTACGGAGGCAGAAGTTCAACCTACGGATGATGGGATTCTGGAATTGACCCGATCCCTGGACAAACTCTATGCGTCCTCAACAGGGGAGCCAACTCCATCCTCTTCGGAAGATGCATTAACGCGAAGTCTCTCCGCTAAAGTCGAATTTCCTGGACCGGAAAATCAATTGAAAACCATCGGATCTTCCGTCCGCCCTCAACCGGCTGACATACCTTCATCGGTCCTATCAGAGGCGGCGTCTTTCGATGCCCGACTGCGACTCCTCGAAGCAGCGCTCGGACTATCCCAAACGTCCATCCCTTTATCTCCCGACGATCCCTCAGAATCCGACTTTCAACCGATCCTCCCAACCCTGAACCATCTCTCTTCACAACTTTCTACTCTGTCAAGCACTCTAACCGGCACTCCATCCAACGGTCCAGCCGCAATCCCCACCACCCTTACAACCCCACATCTCGAAGCCCTAACCACCCGAATCCGCAAACTCACCGCCGACGCTGAAGCACTCACCGTCGCCCGTCGTCGCGCCACCGAAGCCGCCCGTGCCGTCCTAGCAGCACGCATCGCCGCCGCAACCACCGACGAACCGCCAGAGGTGCCAGCTGCGGCGGCACAAGCCACCCCGACAGAAACAGATGCCGCGGCCAGTGAGCAAGCGGCGAAGATACAAGCTCTATACACCACTTTGCCAACGATTACTTCGTTGCATCCATTACTACCTAGCGTCTTGGAGCGCTTACGGTCGTTGAGGGCCATTCATGCCGGGGCCGCGCAGGCCGGTGATGACCTGGACACTCTGGAGCGGAGGCAGGTGGAAATGAGAACGGAGATCGAACAGTGGAGAGAAGGCCTGAAAGCGATGGAGGAGAGGGTGAAGGAGAGTGAGGTGGCCATGAAAGGTAACGTGGAGGTCATAGGTCCGTGGATTAGAGATTTGGAAAGGAGGTTAGACGTTATTGGAAAATAAGCTGCTTTTTCTCACCCCAGTTTGACCAGCTCCATTATCATCTGATGAAAGGATTGTCCTGTCTTCTTTTGATTTCCCGACTTGTTAGGTAGTTTCATACCCCTTGCTGCGAGCTTGATACATTTTAAAGTGACTGAATTCTTACATGTTCAATTCGGCTTACGTCCCGAAAGTGTGTCTATAGGTTCGGCAAGCTTTGACAAGCTGTGTTTGCATGGCCAAGAGAGATTGACCAGCTACTCGCGGGCTGGACGACCCACCGGCAGCTGTTGAATTCCCCTGCTGTTAGCTTAATTGAAGCTGGTAATACAAATCACGGTAAAGAAGATGTAGCATTCCGCACACATTCTCAAAAATCTCTGTAGCGCATTTTTAACCTTGTTATCGGTAACCAAGCATGCCGGAGAGTTCTTAGGTAGACAGGTTGTCTATCCGTAACGAGGAAGCAACATGCGAGTATCTAAGAGCGAAGCTTCCACGAGGGTTTAACTTGTTTAACCGAAAATGAAACCAGTCTGGCCCAGTATGGATATACCATTTCGCGAAACGAGCCTCACAGACATCAAGGTTTGAACAGAGACAAATGTAGTCTTTGAACATGCCGCCATTGATATGAACACCACAGCGATCGTAAACTCATCGAGTACGTCAATTTTCAAGCCCAGTTCGTGTGCATACTGCCGCCTGAGATAAGTATCTGCTCCGAAGATCAAAGTGCGTCGAAAGTCACTGGGTACCCATTGCCTAGATAGTTTATCGAGTGCCAAAAAATGCACATGCAAACACCCTTGACACAAACTGAAGGTTGTGCTCCACCGATACACGTCGGGACGGATGGACCATCTGCCGGCCCGTGTAGTTACCGGTTGGTAGTTAGGTACGGAGAAGCGGCGGAGGAGCTTAATCTTCCCAACATAACATGCCTCAATTCACTTAACGCCAGTATCCCGCCAAGTGAAGCGCCTACGTATCTAATGTGGCCTGAAAATGCTTCGTGATATTATAACACTGCGGCAGTCGATAGCCCAAGCCTGCGCTCCTTCGAACCGCAAAACACCAACTCTACTACCGTCAACCGGCATCAACCTTTTCCGGCGCATTCTTTGGGGGCAATTTTCACGGCAAATACGATATCACTTTTGGGGTGCGAAGGGGGTAAGGGGGATGTCCCAGCCTGATGTGAGTCAAACGATATCCACAAGTTGACGTAGATCTTCGATGGCTGCATTCACGAGTCAATTTTTCGTATCACAGATGTATTGGATGCGCTATTCTAGAAAAGAGCAGTGACCTTGGCTTCGTATCTTTTCAAATCGCGATGAGTAGCCGGCTCTGAACAAAATATATATTGATCAAATATCTGCAGTCTGTGTGCTGCTGATTCATGACCGTCGACCTACTGCAAATCCTTTGGCTCCCTTTCCGGAATGATGCCTCTCCATCTCTGGGCCCGCCGAAATAATTGTGATGTCCTTGCAAGCGCAATCACACTCGGGCGCAAACGTATCAAGTTCCTATGGGTTAGTCATCCCCCGGGCTAATGCAAGTCTGAATGCTGCTGGCTCTCAACTAGGACCATGCCTGGCCGACGGGACATCGAGGGCATCAGCTCCGGCTCCTTGGAGTTGGGCGGTGTTTTATGACTGAGCGGATGTTAACAGTCCTGATACCCCTGAGGATCGGGCAATTCATTGCGACACTAAACCGGCCTGTTATTTTTTTGTGGCCGACCATAACTCCTTTTTAGACTAATTGTGGTCAGATTTTCCGGCCAAGATCTTTAGTCTTGCATTGATTCATGTTCTTGACCCCAAAAGTCTTGTTAGGGGTATTAGAGTCAACCTGCTGTGGCTGCTGAAAAAGCACTGGGTACGCAGTCTGAAGAAAGATATCTTTGCAAAGATCATGAGTCTTCTGGGTGATTACCACAAAACACAAATTCCGGTGAAACTGTCTGATGGGGTGGAGGGCGTCAATAGCTTTAAGAGTGTAATATCGATGGCTCTTTTCATGGTGTTGCCGGTACTATCTGACATCTTGCTCACATTTGCATCCATATGCTACCAACTTGACGTGCATGCTGCGGTGGTTTTCACTGTAATCATAGCTAGTTGAGCTCCTAACACTGTCTTGCTGAATCATTCAGTCAACTCTGACATTTCACAGTGACTTCCAAAGTTAAGATGATGAAGAGCACTACAGATTTTTTGAAAAGACTGCTCTATTCAGTTTGTGTCTTGATTCTCAATATGCAACCTCATTTTAATCACAATAAACTTGTGCTAACAATTTCAGCAAAGCAGATGATCTGAAAGAACATCTGTTTCAAGTTCTTGATTTCATTTATCACTGAAATGCAATATTACTTCTAGACAAAACTGATATTTTTCTGAATAAATACAGCATCAACAGTCTGCATCACAACACTCTCATCTCTGTGTTTCTTCACTTACTTGAGTATTTTGAAGAGATCATGTTTCTTACTATTAATCAGCACACCACACTGAATTCAGTAATGTAAAGTTGAATACAGAGTAGAGTACATGTTGATATAAAATATAACAAATTCTAAATGTGAAACAAACAATTGAGCACTGCTGATGCAAAAGTCTTGAAAAAATAGTTAAAGAAACTGATGAATAAAAGCTTAAATGAGTGACAGATAAGCAGTCAATGTTCATTACATGTGCAGTGACTGACATGGCAATTCAGATCAAGAACATTGCTCAAGGGGCTGTATCCAATCCCAAAGCCCAAAGCATCTCAACTAACTATCTAATTTGCTTCATTATCTTAATCTTCGGCACCATCCTGACCTCCGCCCACCACCCGCGCGTAAGACGGTTCCTAGCATGCAATTTGATCCATTCCCATGCTTTGACGCCCGCATCCCCAAACACCGCCTCCAGAACCTTCCCCTCCACCCCTCCCAGTCCTTCCTCTTGGCCAGGTCTCAGGAATCTAATACCACCGAACCCTTTAACTTCCTCCAGAACCTCCCATTTCCCGCTACCCTTGATCTGGCTCGGATCTTCAACCAACGCGTAATCCATCCGGTCCCAGAAATCAGCAGATCGCTTCACGCTTTCGTCCTCCGTCTTGTCATATATCCACCGCGTGGCGCCGGACCTAAGCGTGGGGACACTTCCATCTGCCGAACCCGGGAGCACAATCAGGGGGCTCTTTGGCGGTGGCTTTTCTAGGAAGTGAGTCACTCCCGTTTGACAAGCAAGCGTGTCTAGATGCACTGTTATTATAGGCTTGGAGTCGTGCGCTCGTTCGTGTAGCTTGTTAAGGGCCTGCGCGCCTGGGTAGTTGGCTATGGAGGTAGGGAGAAGTATGAATGTGGAGATGAAAAGCGTAGCGAGAGTGGAAAGTATGAAAGAGATGGAAATGAGTTGATACATCAAGGATTTGGCGCGGCGAGTCCAGGTATATGATGCTCCAAGGGCTGCTGCGGCGGTAAGTGAGGGGATGATATATATGATAAATCGCCATTCTTTGTGGGGTTGGGTACTGTATAGGGCGATGTAGGCGAGGGATGGGGTGAGAAGGGACAAGGCAGCGCGCCGTCTGCCTGGGGCAATACACGACAATGGGATTGCAAGAAGATAAGTCAAGGGGTTGAGAAGTAGCCGAGGAATGGCGTTGGTGAAATAGAAATGCCAGAGATGGACTCCCCAGTCTGATGCCTTCCCCGAGACCACGTTGTATATAAATGCCGAGAGTTCAGGCCAGAGAGGAAATTTCTGCCAGAAGAATGAATCAATAGGGACCGAGACTAATAGTGCAATCAAAACGCCGGACACGCCGGCAGGGATAATCTCTTGACGGATACTAATGTTCCCTTGTAGCCAGTGGTAGATAGTGACAGTGCCCAACAGCAGGGCTATCTCCGAGCGGAAAATGATGCCTGCTACGGTGAGAAGATAGAGACAGAGACGATATTTCCTACTCAAGCTTCGGGCATTTGCGTTTGCATCCGGGAGAATGGATTGCAGGGCCAGAGTAGCTGTTGTATGCCCCCGTTAGCTCCCAACAACTAACGATTTCGCCGGGGAAGCAAGAGACTCACTGATCCCAAACGCAAACATGTTTGGAAGAGCTCGAGACGCATAGTATACCACATGGAACTGACTGGCTTGAAAAAGGATATACCACATGCCAGCCTCCTTTCCGAAAGCTCGCTTAACTGCCCGAGCATAAGATATCAACGCAATGGCGTTGAATGTACCTAGGATCCCTCTCACTTGATTCCGAAATCAGCGACATTGCTTCAATAATCGAGAATTCTTCGAATTCCGAACAGATATGAACCTTTCGAACCTAGCATTTGACCTTGTAGCCTGGCGTTTAGCCATATAAACGGCCTTGCAACCCCGGCGAGCAGCAGGGCACCGACGAACGTCCGCGGGACGGCGCCAGGGAAAGTGAAGTGATCATAATTTTCGCGAAGCTCGTTCGAAATATTTTCCGATGGAATTCCGTACGTTAGAATGTCGTGGACAGCTTGGATGTTGAAGGATTCTTCCACCTTGGTGTAGGGTGCCAGGAGGAGGTGAATGTAGATGAAGAACGGGATGGAGAGGAGCAGCAGGAGCTCTGTGAGAGTGATTAGTTGGCGTTGTTAGTTCAATTTGAAAGATAGCTTCAGACAATTCAGCCTACCGGTGAGCTTGGCCATGATTTCCTGCCGTCCATCGGCGGGGTGTTTCATTCCTGGTGTTGAGTTCTGGGAGCTCTAGAAGTGGCCGACAACCTCAACCCCAAAACCACCTCCATCTTCCTCCACTCTGTCCCCTACTTCAAAGAGCAACGACTGGTGCAATTCCACGCCCAAAGGATCAATTACCTACATCGACAAATCTCTATTCAAGCCCCCAATGCATCTCTAATAGAATCCAGCGCTCAAACGACAAACACCAAAAATGTTCTTCTTCGTGTTTGGAAAGCTCCTCTATGGTAAATAATATCCCCAAAGCTCTCCCGACAAGCCCGCCTCACGCCCGTTCTTTGCACATAGCTAACCAATACTCCCCCATTACAGTCGTCATCCTAATCATCAACGCCATCGCCGTCCTCTCCGAGGACAGATTTCTCGCAAGAAGTATATAACATTCCATCCCCGGCCCGCTTCTCCCCCAAGAAACCCACCTCGCCAAAAGACAAAAAAGCTAACCGATATCTCTCTTTCTCTCCAAAACCACAGTCGGCTGGGGCCGTACACAATCTGATCCCGGCTTCGGCGCACACGATGATTCCAGCATCAAGGCCAAGTCCGTGAACCTGATCGCCAGCGTTCGAACGGTTATGAGAAGTACGTTGAGCCCCCGCCACATTTATCCTATCCATATCCTCTTTCGCGCACGAAGTGGACCATTTACTCTCCAGCACTTTTTCAATCCGTCTCGGACGGGGATATATCTACGAGTTGCTGAAGGACTAACTCGTGCCGTATCAGTTCCCCTGATCGCCATCAACACCGTGATAATCCTATACGAAATCATCCTGGGATAACAGAATTCCCGTTTCCCATTTTTCTTTTGCGTTTGCGTTTGCGACTACTTTTTCCCTCTATAAACTTCCGATCTTGAGGATTGTCACATTCATTCTATGCCTTTCTTCGGGAGGGGAGTATTACTCAATTGTGCTTCGAAAGTTGTCTGTTTATGGAATATCACGTACAGGCGGCGTTGGGTTTCACGATGGTATAAAACATAGATAGAGAACAACACTGATTAATGAGCTCTCAGCTACGTATGTCAAAAAGGAGACAAGAGACGGGAAGGGGGGACGTTGTCTAAGAAATTATGACCTGCATCGATGATATATCAACCTCCCGCGCAATATCAATTTAACCCTCTTCAAAATCGCATCAACGATCGCCAAAAATTTCAAGACTTATAGAACAACGTTCTCCAACGGAAACAAATCCATCCCATTCTCCTACTACTCCAGGAGTTTCTGATTATTACGGGATGCATCAGAAAGAAGGAAACGGAGAAAGGAAAAGGTTATGGCAAGCAAGGCTCGCCTCAGGCCTAGAGATGCGCCAGCAATCCCAACTCCAATACCACCGCACTTGGTATATAACCGAAAACAAAAGGACTGCAACTATGTTCAAAAAGAAAAAAAAGGGGGGTGGGGGTTCATGTAGAAGCACGGGTCGAAGATTCAAGGATATTATCACCGATAATCGAAACGATTCAAGGAAGGGAATCAGCATCATACACATTGGGTATATTCCCCACCAAACTTCCCCACGTCAGGGCAAGAGAAGGATCAAAATCTCGCACAGAAAGCGTCAAGGGATAAAGAAAGAATAATAATATTATGAATAAGAAAGGGCTGTTGAAATTTTATTATCACATCATACACATGCAGACCCATTGCTCGTCCTTCTTTTTCGACGATAAATATAAATATAGCAGCCAATAAATGCAAGAATTTAAAATAGGGATAAAAGGCAAACATTTCTCCATTCATGGTACATGGTTGATCCAAGAATGAATTATAATAAAATATCCGTAATGCCGCTGGGGTTCTTCTTCTTGCCGGAAGAATAGTGAGCGTTTAGGCATAGCGGAAAAACAAAAGAAGTCTATATACAAGTCAAAAATCCAAAAAGCTAAATTCATGACGTTGAGGTGTATATGTGAAACGGAAATAGATAAGATATCCCAGCCCATTGGCATTGCGCATGAAATGCGAGGGATAGGCGCCGTGCGATCGAGGTCCAGACGGACCGTAGGGTATATATTCAAACTAGAGTACAAAATTAAAAGATCCCTTTCGAAGATTGAAGCGGCTTCGTCGTGGGGCCGCATGCTTGAGGCGTGTTTCCTGATCGCGAGGGGTTTCGGTACTGGTACTTGGGATAACCGGCAACGCCTCAACACGGGGACTTAGAGATGGCCGCTCGTGGGCGTACACACTAGTAGCGTTTGTAGAATCATCTTTGTCGTCATCAGTAGAGTCGTTACATGGATGCACTCGAGATGACACATCGGTGCCGGATCCCAGCGAGCCGTTAGGGGGCAGAGGCGGAGGCGGTGGGATATCTGGGGCCTCGTTTGCATTGTCCCTTTCCCTATGGAAAAGTCTTGACTGGCTTAAACTCCTGCTTCCCAGTCTAAATCTGTTGAGGCCAAATTTTCCATTCTCCTTATCGCCTTTGATGCCATTGCGGCGATCCTCCTCAGTCTTTGTAGCTTTACTCTCCGCTAATGCCATTTTGATATCAGCTTGCTCCCGTTTCATAGTCTCTTTCAACTCCATTTGCCGCTGCTTACTCCTTTGCTTATCAGCCTTATCTTTTTCCCGTTCTGTTGCCTTTCGTTCCCTTCTCAGATGCAAATCGCCCATCTTTGGAATAAAAGAAGTTATAGGAGACTTTGGGCTCAGAAAGCCGTTGGTAGCAGATGAGCCATTCTTTTCTTGGGAATTCCGGGATAATTCCGGGGGTGCACTGGGCACCGGTATGATGGGCGACGGGGACGGCGGATTGTGCACGGTAGGCACCGAGTCCGCAGCAGTTTGGGTTCGTTCCACCTTGCGAGGCGGAGCGAGAAATCCGTTCATTTTCGGCATTGGAGAAGTTGCATCTTTCACTTCCGAAGGCTCTCGCGCAATCTGCGCGTTTTCCTTTTCCATTTCTCGCTCCATCGCTTCATCTGTTGTTTCTTGATAGAAAAGCACATATGCAGAACCCACGGCGGGACGATCTCCAAAGAAGTTCCGGACAAAACTCTTATCAACAGGCTCCACGACCTCGTCATCGAAGAGAAGCCAGCCTCTGTCCTGGGTTTTAATGATGGCAACATAGTGCCCGTGGTAGGGCCCGTTGCCGATATGGGCGACTACGGCGTAAAGCTCGTAAAGGCGATCTGGGTCTTCAGCATCATCCGTAGTGTTGAACAGACGTAGATAGTAAGGGTATACCACTCTATAAGCCAGCTTTTGCAGTCGGTCGAATTCTTCCGAATATTTAAATCTCTTAAGGTGGAGTGCCAAAATCTTGGGTAATCGTTTAATCTTCATTCTTTTCTCCGCTTCTTGGAGGCCGCCACAGTTGTCACAATGGAATTTATTACGGTCGCAAAGAACCTCTTCCTCCGAAAATTTTCGAAGACATGCTGTCACCGAGGCGTCTTGGCCCAGATCTACCGATAAATCCAGAAACACTTCGTCTCGTTGCGAAACCGTTTCGCAGGTGAGGCATTGAGTTTCTGAAGTTAGTGTGCCCTCAAATAGTTCATGAACCCATCTAGTGTTTTGTAATGATTTGACGCCAGTGGATGGAAGTGTCATAACGGAACTGTTGGTCGCAGTTCCTTCAGACATTCCCTCGGATTGCTCGTCGACGTCTGATAACTGGTGAGCGTCGGCTTCCACGTTAGAAACAACTTCGTTGAGCAGCAGGTTGAGGAACTCATGAGCATCCTGGTGCATAGTAGTCCTGAACATCTCATGCTCTCGCCGCAGAATCTCTAGAAAATGGTAGGGGCGAAGTACGCCCATCCGTTCTGGACTGGCCGCCACGGCTTCAAACATGTCTTTTAAAGAGGTAAAGAGAGACTCCTTCATTCCGTAACTCGCACAATTATCCGTCGTCTCCAGCAACGGCAGTGTATGCAAGGCCACCCTTTTTTTGTATTCCTGTGAATTTTTATCCTCAGGCTTTTGCGGTTGGGGAGAAGTAGCGGGCTTTCCAGGAGTGCTAGGAGGCGGTTTTGGTTTAAGGAGCTCCTCAAGAGGGATATTCGGATCGGGATAGCGCAAATCCTTTGTCAGAGCATTACGGAGGGCTTCAACGGGTGAGCGTCTGGGGTAATGGATGACCGATTCTCGAAAAGGGACGGAGTAATAGAGACATTGAAGAATCGAGTTACAGTAACTATTAACGAACCATTTGTCAGATATGAGAACGAACAGAAGCGGAAACAAAGGAGTCAAAAAGGAGAACTGACCAAGTGTTGCCAAATTGCGCCTGTCCGTTGTTAGCACCGTCCATGCCCGGCATCGGAAGTGATGGGAGTCTTACGTTTTCCATGCCAAAAAACTTGTCACTCCCATCATTCCGTAAGGGCCCAACGTCCTGCAGCATTTTTTGCAACGGTGTCAACGGAAGGGGTACAGGCTCCTTTTTTGCGGGCAATGAAGACTGTGTGCCATTTCCGGAGGTCTATTTTGGATTTTGGCGGTTAGCAGTCTGTAACCAAGAGCGCGAGGTTGCAAGAAGAGTGTCAACTCTTCTCCGCACCAAGGTATCAAAGATGAGAAAATTCAAGTGACAAAACTCACAGAGTTGCCTCTGAGTTTCCCCAGCAAGGTGACCATCGTGGGCCAGAGGTTTCTTTCCTTTCAATCAGTCACGGTGCGCCGCACCGCGGCGGACCTGAATCCGGCTGTCAGAACAGCAAAACCAGGATGACAGGATGACGGATCGAGAGGTTCTGGGGACGAGATGAGATCCACGGCTTTAACTAGCTCTTGTGGTCATTTGGGGAGATTTAGAAAGCGAGGTCGTAGTGAATGGACAAGCGCGGGCCCGGTTTTCGAAAGGGCAGGGGAGGCGGCTCAATGGGGCGTGATACGGGGGCCGGGTCACAGGCGGAGGACCAGATTGCGAACCGCAGAACCTGGATCTTGAATAGCCGCGAAAAAGAAGGCCACAGGAAAAAAAGGACGGCGGGAGGTGTGTGTCTTTTTGAGTTATTTTTAGTCGTACAGGTCGCCGGGAGTATTAACTAAAGCGAGATGGGGGTAATACGAAAACGGTTTTTGGGGTGGGAGGTCTGGCTGCCAAGGTGGATCGAGAAAGCGGGAAAGAGAAGGGAGAAGAAGGAGAAGAGAAGGAGAGAAGAGAAGGAGAGAAGAGAGAGGAAGAAGAAGAGGACGAGGAAGAGGAAGAAAAGGGAGCGTGCACGGCTAACGCAGGCAAGGATGGGGGACGAGCAGGAATTCTGGCATGTCGTAGCCCAGCGTCGCGTTTGTTCGTAACGGACAGCCGGACTTTTCTCAGCTCGGGATCTTTTCTGGTTGGAGGAGAGTTTTTTTGTCTGTTTAGGTTAAATCTTAGTGGCAGATTGAAACGACTCTTCCAAGACGCTGGACCCGGTGGTTCAGACGGTACCAGGCGGAGAGACTCAGAGAGGGAGGGAGAGAGAGAGAGAGAAGAAGGTTCCAGCGGGATGCCTTGCAGTGGTAAACCAGGATGACAGCGTGAAGTTTACCAGAAACTCGGCAATGACAGCTAGTTTTTACAGTTTAATTCTCTACAAAGAAAAGGGAGTATACCCATCTCACTACGGCATACTGTGAAGTCTACCGAGTAGGGAGGAGAGGAGGAGAGAGAGCAGGTATCTCTGGGTTGAAACTACATGTTACAGCGGGTTTACTTAGTTGAACCAGTTGACCCGCCTTCTCTCTCTGAGTCTCTCCCTCTCCCTCCCTCCCTCTCTCATTCTCTCTCTTGGATCTCACTCCCGAAATGGCGCAGCATCAGCCAAGAAATGGGGAATGCGATTCATTGGGCACAGAGTGAAATCCCTAAAAAAAGCAATTTTTCCTATTCTCGACCTCTTTTTCTCTTTGTCTTCCCGTGACTTCTCTTCCGTTCCTATAGATCGTGTGCCTGAAAGGCGATCATTCAACAAATAAACGCTCTGTTCGTTTTGGAGAGCGAGAGTTAACTGATCACCCGGCGCTCGAACTACGGCCGTCCCGCCCACGCGACGTCCTGGCAGTCCATTTCAGAAGGCTCTCTGCCCGGGTCCGCCAACTCGTTGGCACTGAAGTAGCGATGTGCTAATCAGGGGTGGTTGGACGACTTTGCAATGAGAATGTGACACTGTGGCAAGGTAAATTATCTTGACAAATGCTCACCAACTATGTAGTTAACGAGTTAGTTAACTGCAAAGGAAAGCAATGTCAAGAAATGACATCGAGAGTTCTCTTGAACCGGCTAAAACGCCCTAGATTTAAATATTTGGCTAACCGCGCCTTTGACCAGAGTTCAACCTCAGCCATTCCCGAGGGACGCACCTAGTTAAACATCGCCAGATCCGTGGAAGAAAAAGGTTCTCGTCCATCGCTGGTAACTAGAAAAGCTGAAAAAGAAAATTCCCCGGTGTATCCGACCTATTCAACTGGTTAAGGAGGGATGAAATGATAGAATAGCTGTCATAATCGACCGTCGCAGAAGAAGAATAAGACGAGCTATTTTCCAGGAATCAGTACTCCGTATGTAACTGGACAAAGCATCTCTTGCGTTGGATCTTGCGAAACGCCACAAGCTCTCAGACCTGGGCTTAATCCATACTCCGTACTTATCCTTTCTTATCTTTGACTGCACCGTTAGCACACGGTCACACGGTCTCAACGGTGGTCAGTCGGCCTTGTCTTTAATAGTGGGACGTATAGTTATCCGTGGCTTAAATAACGGTAGGCAACACCAGTGTCAGTTATAACTATAACAATAGAAAACTTCTATTGCAGATGGGCTGTAGAACATCCTGGGTTGAATTGAGGAAGATAAAGAGTCGGGAAGTACTTTACATGGGAACTCAAGCATCACTTGGAGGATAACATGCAATTTAGTTAACGCTTTCTTTGGGCGGAGAGTTGTTGTCCGTATTTCCCTTGCCGGATCCAGTGTCAACCAGGATACATTATCAACTTGTTAGCTTTCCAACGGGGTCAAACGTTGGCTGTGAGTAGTGTTCGAGCTACAACAACCAAAGTGTGGGGGTGTTATAAATCAGAGATCTAGGCATTCGATACCTCTATAACCACCTGTTAGTTAGCTAAGTTAGATGAGAGCGAAAGGGTGTGACACAGAGACATCTGCGTTGCACAAAGAAAACAAACAAGCTTGGCTTTTATCTGATTCCGTAGTCACCCTACTATCTTGCAAGACTGGATGGATGATGATGAAAACCGTCACTGCCTAGAGATGTTTGTGCTCTGCTAGTTACTGCCAGAGTGTAGTTTGTTAGTTAACTAAATCCGTGGACCCCCCGCCCTCCAAACCCCACAAACCAGAGCCTGGAGGTGAAAAACCCTTGGTGGTAGTGCTGTCGTCACTCTGAATTTCAGCCAGAAGACTCTAACTAACTGTTGGGTCTGGGGGCATGGATGCTTTACCGATTCTATAATAACTGTCGAGTCGAATCCAAGCTGGCTCCAAACCAAAGCAAGATGCTGGTGAGGCTTGAACTGCACCTCCCAGCCAAGGTCGAAGCTCCGGCGCCTCTGATCGCCATTCGAAACCCACTGGTAGGCTTCTGGAAGGCTGAGAGAATCCTTGGGGACACTGGAGTGTGTGCTGGGCTCACATGAAATCACCTCCACTGTCCACTCACACACACACATACACATTCTATGTGGACTGATCATCTGTTTCCCGCACGTGGTGCCAACAGGGAACATGCCTGTCAGGAAGTACATAGTTAGTTAACGTTCTTGAACCCCTCATTTGTTGTGCTTACATGCAAATAACAGCTGTCTTTTTAGCAAACGCACAGCCTGAAATAGTTACACTGAAACAGAATTGATTGCTATTCACTGATGTTTTCTAGGATTCCTTGAGAACAGACTTTAGCCATGTCTCTTTCTTGCACTGAAGGAAGACTCTATGGATTAGTTACAGATCCGGTTTGAATTGATGCCACAAGCCTGGGCTTGATAGATTGGCATTATGGCATGGGAGGACTGTCTACCTCTGATTGATACTGGAAACATGTTTTTGGTTTGAGCCAAAGTGATAGCAGGATTTGTTTGTGTTTGTGACAATGTCCTCCTGGCAAAGATGCAAATCAGAGGAGGAAAATAAAATCTTAACTGCGAAAAAAAAGTCTACACAAACTGGCACACTGCTACTTTGTGAAAGAATATTTGCTACTGACACCCAAGACACAACCACAATAGCAAACTGGATACCACTATATACTCATGCTCCACACCCACTTGTTGCTTTCACTTTCTTTAACGCTTCACTCACCAGTGGCCCGTGGGTTCCTGGTTCTCCATCATTATATTATATGCACAACAACAAGACTCCAACAACCTGTTTTATATTGGCTAGAATGGTTTTATTTGATGCACCGACGCTACTTTCTCTATCAATGAGGAGACATCATGGAGCACAGAAATATATCATCATCCATTTCACCTTTATATGACATTGCTTTCCACCGCCGCACGTTTTGATAATCTTGATATTATCTCCTGTGCCTATATACACCTCGGCCTGATGGTCATTGAGGAGCCAGAACCTCACGCTTTATAAAACCCACCATCGATCGATTGACCTTTACTCGCGCAAATCCAGATCCGAGGTCAGACATTCGTCCACAGTGGGAACAATCTATATTTCCGACTCTGGAGACCGGTGAAATATGCGAAACAACTGCGAACAGCTATCTTTACGTCCAAACGCAACCGGCTATGATGAGTTTTGCCCAAGTTGTCCGGTTCTAGCTGCGAGAGGATCAAGAGCCCTTCGCGGTGGCGCTATCGAAATGGACTCCCGATTGGCTTGGATGGCTGCCCCGTAGGAGGTCAGCGACCGCAAACACACGCAGCCAACCGCAAACGCACGCGACCAAAAATGCCCAACGGGGGAAGATCAACTATATTATAATTGATACAATTCAGCATGAATTGTGTTGATAGCTTTAGCCATGGTTATTATCGTGACCGTTGTCCTAAGGACTGCTGGGCGGGTAAAAACACGTCGGGCGGGAAAGAGTTTGGCAGGGATTGGGTCTATAGCGGTTTGGGGGAGAAATCGAAAGATAATCCAAGCATGCTGTTTTCTTTTATATCAGAAATGTGTCAAAGAGCAGTTCTTGAACATGTCTGGTTCTGGTGGATACAGTGAATGGAGAGCTACTGCTTCCGGTTTATCTTGGAGGACATCTGGGTTGATATATAAGAAGGTTATATAGATTGATCAAGCGGAGGGACTGGAGATGCTGAGCATATTTTAGATATCTGCAAACTGACTACAAAGAAGAATAAAGAAAAAATTGAAAAAGAAAAAAAAAGAGCTGCAGACATCCATATTTAACTAGATGCGGCTTATCGTTTTTCCGAGTAAAAGTTTGGTGACTCACTTGGGAGTAAATTTGTTTCGCGTAGGGGCCGAGAAAAGGGCGCTGGGAGGCGTGTATATAAAATTCTTCATTCAATTGCCATTCGCAGGTGTTTCCTTGGATGAAGGTCCTGCTCTCAAGATTTTCGTGGCTTCGAGGAACCACACCGGCGCCCAGTCAGTTGCGAAGTTTTATCCCCGCAGCTCCCACCTCGCTCTCCTCCCTCCCTCCCTACAACCCCACCACCTTCCGCCCTCGCAACCAATATCTCCCACCGTCATACCACACCAGGACAGTCCCAAACGACATAATGCCGAAAGACAAGGTGGCCTTCAACCTGAAAACGCCCAAGGGCACCAAGGACTGGGCCGGCGGCCACGCCATCCTCCGCGATCACATCTTCTCCACCATCACCAACGTCTTCAAGCGCCACGGCGGCACCGCGCTAGATACCCCCGTTTTCGAATTGCGCGAGATCCTAGCGGGCAAATACGGCGAGGATTCAAAACTCATTTACGACCTGCAAGATCAAGGCGGAGAGATATGCTCGCTGCGGTACGATCTGACCGTGCCGTTTGCCCGATGGCTGGCGATGAACCCGGATGTGCGCAGCATAAAACGCTACCACATCGCCAAGGTGTATCGGCGCGATCAGCCCGCGATGACAAAGGGCCGTATGAGGGAGTTTTACCAGTGTGACTTCGACATAGCGGGCGCAAATTTCGATCCTATGCTTCCTGACGCGGAGATTCTGCGTATCATCTCAGAGGTGTTCGAGGACCTGGGCTGGAAGGGGAATTATCTCATCAAGATCAATCATCGCAAGGTCCTTGACGGAGTATTCGAGGTCTGCGGTGTTCCGAAAGTGAAGATAAGGGGTATCTCTAGCGCTGTGGACAAACTGGATAAGCTTCCTTGGGCAGATGTGCGCAAAGAAATGGTCGATGAGAAGGGGTTGGATCCAGATGTTGCTGATAAGATTGAAAAATTTGTTATTCAAAAAGGAGGTAGAGACTTGTTGGATCTGTTAAAATCAGACGAGTCGCTGATGGGAAACGCATCCGCGAAGACCGGGTTAGAGGAAATGGGCCTCCTATTGGATTACCTTGAAGCTTTCAACGTCTTGGACAAAATCTCCTTTGATATGAGCTTGGCACGAGGACTCGACTACTATACTGGTGTCATTTACGAGGTCGTCACCGAAGGATCGGCTCCTCCTGCCGCGTCTTCTGCTCCGGAAGGGCAAAAGCCCCAGCGATCGGGGAAGAAAGAGAAGGCCAAGCTAGATGCGGATGAAGATCGATCGGATGATCCTTCGATTGGGGTTGGTAGCGTTGCTGCTGGAGGTCGCTACGATGAACTAGTCGGCATGTTCTCGAGCAAGGCCCAAATTCCCTGTGTTGGCATTTCGTTCGGTGTTGATCGAATATTTTCAATCACAAAGGCACGGATGGAGCGCGAGAATAAAAAGGAGCTCCCAAGCAGTGAAGTAGATGTCTATGTTATGGCTTTTGGAGGAAAGGGATTCACTGGCCTTTTAAAGGAGAGAATGGACATTTGCAAAACACTATGGGACGCTGGAGTCAAGGTAAGACCACTCTAATGCCCTTCCCAATCCACATCACCTTCACAACCTTTTGAGCAGGATTTTAACTTACTGGATCTTCTGCAGGCCGAGTTCTCCTACAAAATCAAACCGAAACTCCCACAACAATTCAAGATTGCCGAGTCTGGCAGCGTTCCGTTCGCGGTTATACTTGGTGAAGACGAACTCGCAGCTGGCGAAGTCCGAATCAAGGAAATGGGTCTGCCGAAGGAGCATCCCGAGAAGGACGGCATACTTGTCAAAGTAGCCGCACTTCCGTCCGAAATCAAATCTAGGCTCGAGCGGAGGAGAGCTAAATTAAACGGGGATGTCGATGAAGAGGCAGTGGCAAAGGGGGTGGAAAGTTTGGAAGTTTCGTGAAGAGGATAGTCGTGCAAGCGGAGCAGTGCATTTTTTATAGAGCGACTGGAGTAATTTTTCGCTGCTTGTTCCCTCCCTTATCTCTAAGAGACATCGAAAGTATGAACTACACTACATGATCGCGCATACTATTACTAGAAGAGACAGAGCGATGAACAATCTGATGACCCGAGCTCTAATGTTACTGGGCCCAACCCCTTTTGACTAGTTTCTCACTGGAGAACGTAATATATTCAGGGCACAACAGAGCCACCTTATAGTGCGCATTTCTCACGCCCCGGAAGCTACCTTCATCAAAAAGTCCTTTGCGAAAGGTAACCGATTCAGCGTATCTAGACCAAATCCCCTCGCCCACGCCACCGGCCCGTTGCCCGGGACATTATACAACTTATGAAGAAAGTCGCATCCAGCACCAATCTTTGCATTAGGAACCCATCTGTCCGCAGCGTACCGTTCCAGGCTTAGGAGATCCCCGATATCCATACCGTGCTGTATGGCGTATTCTATGGTACTATGTAGGGAAGCTACGTCGCCGATGCCAAGGTTTAGTCCTAATCCGCCGAGCGGGTGGATAACGTGCGCTGCATCGCCGACGAGAGCGACTCGGGGTGAGATGTATGTGGACGCGTGACGGTGTCGGAGCGGGAAAGAAGCGATGGTTCGCGGATGAACACCACCCACCATGGGTGGGGTGGAGGATGCGGTAGGGGTATGGTTTAGGCGCCAGGATAGCTCTTCGCCATGCTGATTCGATGCCTGCGATGACGAGGAGGCAAGCGTGAACATGTATTTCAAATCCGTCATTGATAAGCGAAAAGCAGCGTTCACCATTGAAATGAATGCTTCCGGAGGGAGGGATTTCAGATACGCCGCATTCTGGACTGTGGTCGACCAGACAAGCGTCGCGAACCCGTCGGGAAGAGGGAGGAGAGCAATTGGGCCACCGAGACCAGGAAGGAATCGTTGATAAGCCGTGGCCGGTTTCGCGAAAGACGAGTCCGTGGGAGACAGTTCCAGGGAAGCCACAACACCATGTCGATTGTAATCCCATCCATCAGTGGATATACCCGCAAACGATCGAACAGGACTATTAATCCCATCGGCTCCAACAAGCAATCGCGCAGCAATATTCGGAAGCTTAGTCTGCTTCTCATTCGCAGCTGTCGGCGCGAGGGAGAGCACCGGCCACGCAGACAGGTCAGGGCCATCCATATGATCCACCCCATTCTCAATCGCAGCAACAGTCGTAGACGAGAAGATAGACAACCTTTCGCCACCCAACGACTCTATCCGCGCAAGCAAGCCCCTCACCAGATTCGTGTTCTCCGTCATCGTCGCAATCGTCTGAGAACCCCCCCCGGGAAGCAGATTCGTAGACCAGTCAAACGATATCCGAGACCCCGTCACTCCATCCCACACCTCCATCTCCTGGTACGGTTGAACACGCGAGGTCTCGACATGCTGCCACGCGCCGATATTCTGAAGAAACGATACAGATGAAGGCGTCAGGCTGCTCACGCGGTTGGAATATTGACTCGGTCCTAGCTTCCAGTCTCTGGCTTTACTGACGTCCTGGCTTTCGATGAGCGCGACTTTTAGCTTTGACGTGATAGGGGAGGATCCTGAACGGAGTTTTTAATGAAGTCATTCAATCAGCCATGTATTCGAAAACAGTAGTAGTGGTAGTAGGGAGCAATTGAATGGATATTGCAGGCTCTTACTCAAAGCTGCCAGGAGAGCAAGCCCAGCCGGCCCGCCTCCAACACAGACAATGTCATAAACCTCTGGAAGCTGAGACACGCTAGAAGTCGAGGCAAAGCGTTTCTTATAGAGAAGACCTCGCCTACATGATGAGCAAACGTATGAAGACAGGCTTGGACGTAAAAGCGACCTCATGTCGAGATTGGTGTGCTGGAGGGACGTGAAGTTGAGTTTTGTTCAGAAGCTGTGTGTCAAAAACCAAGTTCACTTTCACCAGAGCTCCAACCTTCCGAAGTCTAATATGAGAACAATTGAACCACAAGGGATGCACAGGAAATAATACACACAGAATAGGTGGAGGCATCATATTCACAGTGGCCCAAACTGAATTATGTATTCAAAATCCAGAAACAGTCATTATCATCGTGCCAGATGATCAAAGCAAGGGACAAACATGCCGGTGCATACTAAGAACTCCATGGCTCAGTCTCGTAAATGATACAAATTAACAATTTCCCTAACCATCTTTATGCCCCTTTGTAAAGCCTAGGAAACCTCATTTGATGGCCTCCGGTCATCCTTGTGTTGTAAGCTATCCTCCTCCCCATCTTCCATCTCTACAATAAACCTCTCCCATGTCGCAAGTACTCCTTGATAAAACTCGACGTGTTTTTCTGCCATTGCGCCCAGCGTGTCCTGGAACTCGACACCCTTGATGCGTTCAAAATCAGCAATCTCCCGGATGACCTCCTCGTCAAACATCTCGGATGTCGTTTTCGAGCTCTCGACCTCACGAGTCAATTCATCAATACGAAGTTCCAGCTTTCGTACACGCTCTCGCCGGGACTGCTCGTGGTCGACGCCTCTCATATCTTCCATCTTTGAACGTATGAAGGAAGCGGGATTGCTCGTCAGGGGATTGGTTGGATGATACGAAGAGGGATTGTTAGCTAGATTATCACGATCTGAAACAGCTTTGTTGCGATAATCAACGAGAGCTTCAAAGTCAAGCTGCTTCTGCTCTCGCGTTTTGAGCAGCGCTTTTAGGGAAACAATGTACGCTTCCATATCGCGAAGGCTCCCAAGATAGTTTTGATCAGTGTGGTCCTTCAACGACTTGATTCCCCTTGCGGTCTCTTCTATGGAGGCGGCGAATATCTGTAAAGGGGCTTCGATATCGGGTTCTAGTGGCACAAGTTTGCGGAACTGCATTGCAAGCTCACTATAGTCGGCTTCTAGGTCATTTTCCCTTCTGGCGACGCGAGCAACCACCTTTTCAACGTGATTCAAGTCTTCATCAAGCTTATCTGCCTTTTCTTTGACTTCAATGAACCTCTTATCTGGTTTATGAACTTTGGTGAACGCATTGACAAATGTGTCTGCAAAGTTGTCAAATATGCCCGTGGGCCCACCATCAGATCCACCGGTAGAAGCGCGTGACGGTCTCATTTTCATATGGGTGTTCCAATCCGGAGACTCAAGGAACACTACAAACACAGGCGCACGACGGAGAACAGGGTGTAGCGTGAGTCTCTTGACGAAGCGGTGCAGGGACCAAGCGCGACGGTGGGTGAAGTCGGGCCCAAATCTATCCCCACGGACATATTCCATCTTGTGTTTGTCTGGAAGAGGCGGCACGGCGCATGCTGGGTATTCTCGATAGAGTGTCTTGTAAAGGTAATAGAAATCTGTGAAGCGTCGGCGGACGGAGAAATCGGGTTGCTGGAAGGATTTGAAATCGGTCTATACCAGAATCATTACAAAAATGCACAATGTTAGACACAAATGACTCTTTGTTATTCCAACGACCGGAAACGGCTGGGAAGCGCAAAGGAATACCAACATGAGTAGAGATACGGTAGGACACGAAGGAATCTTTTGTGCCATCGTTTTCTTTTAGCGGCGAGCCCACGGTGCATTCCAGCACTCCGTCGAGGCCTGTAAAGTCTCCCATGTCTTCATGCCCAGGCTGAGGCTGCTCTTCACCCGCTGAGCTCATCCGCCGCTTGCCGTTGACATCACGAGTCGATGGTTCGGTGTCTTCGGTATCAGTGTGCATGCCTGCAGGGCCTGAAGCTTCACTCTCGGTGTCATTCCTCCAAGACACGGCGTCAAAATCATTATGATCCATCGCACAATTGTTGGTTCCCCTGGTCTCCCAGTCGCAACAAGGCAGCAGCGCGAGTGATCTATGTCCTCAGGCAGTCACAATAGGCTGAGCGATTCACAACTTCCACAGGATGGTCCAAGGAAAGACCAGCTCTCTATCGAGCAAGGGTCTCTTGTAGCAGGAAAAGATATCAGATTCCAATTAACAGAATTGCACAGTGACTACTCAAAGGAGGACGCGAAGCAGGTGGAGCGAAAGGGCAGCTGTCAATTGATGACCTAATGGGAATTCACGTGAACGCTGGGCGGAAATGTGCGTCATTTTTTTGGGGTCCAAAAAAATACTTTAGACTTCTCATATAGCTTTCCTCTTGCTCTTTGCATCTGGCTTGACAAGGTCTCAATGAATCCTTTGCTGGCAAAATTAGATGAGTCTTCAAATGTTTATACAGAGCAGTTTTACTACCTAGAGGCAGGATGGATGAGCTGCCTCTCTGGTATCCCTACTTTATAAGCAGCACCAAAGCAAATTTTGACTGGGCACAATGCAAATGAACAACTCAAACTGCATTTAAACTCTTCTTTTTTTTTCAATTTATTGCTTGGACACAAACAATGGTAGCTTTCTCACAGACTGATTGGCATTGTTAGGTATATCATCCGTTCGCAAATTGCGTCGAGAAGGTTGATTCAAAATAATGGTATCGAGTGGGATAAAACACGAAAATGTACCGTCAAACACCAGCATCTGCCCATTTTGTACCCATCATACTCCCCAGAAGATCATTCGTTTCGACCAAAGGGGCGAACGAGGCGATGACTGATAACGCCGTGATAGAGAAAAGAAGCGTCAACGGAGGCTGAACTGGTCGAAGATAATGATCGAAGATACTGATCGAGGACAGAGTCAAATTTCCTTGTTCTCCCCTTTCCCTCCTCCTTTTTTTTTCTTTTGTAAAAGAGAAACATTGACTCCGGTAATCAATATACCCCCGTGAGGAAAATGAAACAGCTGCGTCCGGCCAGCAAAGAGACAAAAGACGCGCGGAAAGCAGGAAACTCCAAGCGATCAAGCAAGCTGCAACTTCACATCCGGACTTGAAACCTTGACCTTCAGGCACAGCACGTCTCGACCAAGTCTGGTCCTGAGCAAGGCCAAGGTTGCCGCAAGATTCTCCCTATCCAACGACGAGCTTGGCGGGAAGGTCAACCCTGTGCCGGAACTGCGGTCCCATTCAACGTATAGGCCGTCAAAAGCATATCCTTCTGTTATCTCGGACGCTCTGATATAGATCTCCTTTTGGATTTGGCTGAGGAGGGTAGCGTAAGTGGCGTTTGCGTCGATGAGGATGGGTGTTGAGCTGAGGGCGTTGATGCGGAGCATGATGGGGATGGGTTGGGAGGAGAGTTCGACGGAACGATCTATTCTGGCCATGTTTGGAAAATTGTTTGTCACGTAGCAGGATGCACGTAGACGATTGGTATGGAGATTGATTGTTTGTCTTTTCTGTTTTTTTTTTTTTCACCGGGAGAGGTAGTTTGCAAGAGCAGAGAAGACTGTAGGTTCTGAGCTTCAAGGATTCTCAAGGATAGCACTGTGTTTTTCTGTCCGTAGTGAAAGAAAGAGAAAGTCAGAGAAAGTCTGTGTGTGTGTGTGTGTGTGTGAGAGAGAGAGAGAGAGACTTTTGAGATTCAAAACAACTGAAATCCGTCGGGCAGCTCCGTCCTCCTTTATAGACTTTCCAGGAACCGACTCCTTCCAAAACCAGTACAGAGTCAACAAACATCTTCCCCCCCTTCCCCAAAAAGTAAAAAGAAAGAAAAAAAAACAAGGCCCAATCCGGGGTTGCTCCCATGATCCCCCCTCCCCTCCAAATCCAAACCAACTCTCCTCTCCACACAGCAATTCCTCCTACGTAACAGCACCGAAACCCTCAAGTTTGACCCCCAATAAGAAGCCTGGGTCTGCCCCAGAATAAAAAAAGTCCCCCAGTGGGTTTCACCAACAATTCATCATCTTTTTGCCCACACTCTGCGTCTAGTTACCCCATACTTTTTCACTCTCTCACGTGCAGGGTCGCAAAATTGTGGCGCTTACCGCCGCTCCTTGGCGGAATAATGTGGGGGAATGGTCTAGATTCCTTTCACGCTGCCAAGAGACGAAGAGGGCATGTTGGGCCAATGAGGTGTGCGATTGGTGCCCGCGCGATGATGGAAGAATGTGCTGCCGATACCTGGATTTCGCAGAGTGGGGGAGCAGTGGTAATCGGCTTACTTAAGATGGACTTCTTGCGTCTTGGCAGTGGGTGGTTTGTGGCGGTCATGTGCCTCTGTTGCTGCCAAACTTGGAAAATATCGAAGTATTTTTGGGATAAATCAGGGTTGGTTGAAGGGCGAAAAAGGGAGTGGTCATGTGTTTGGGATGGGAGGCGTTCATTGAGTGATTTTCTGTTGGACTTTATGGTGGTTTGGCTCTGCCAGACGTGGCCACGGCTTTTGGATGAAGTAGTTTCTCAACACAAGACTCCAATAGTTTTGCATTTCCCGACACATCCAAAACGCCGTTCTATATCAATGCTCGCAGCAGTACGACTCGGTAATGAGTATCTCATAGGAACCAAACAGAAGACGGTATCAAATCACAGTACAGGTTATATAGAAGGGGAAAAAAAAGACGCCAGAAAAATGGTAATATCCTACCGCCAAATCAGGGATCTTCTCCACCCCTCGGCTTCTCGCTCCACTTCGGTGCACCAGTAGCATCAGCACCAGCACCGATTTGTCCATTTTCCCCCTTCCCATTGTCAGATTCGTCATCGTCGTAGTAAGGTTTCTCGCCGTCCTCACTGCCACTGAAAATCTCTTCATCACTCTCTCCAGCAAACGCATCGTACAGCTCTCCTCCCCGGCGCCGCCTGTGCGACTGCTTCTTACCCAGCGCCCCTCCTGCGCCGGCGCCATTCAGCGGAAATCCTTCTTCGTCTTCGGCAACCATCTCGAATTCGTAGGCGTCGTGCGGATTGTTCCGGCGGCGTTTGTGCCGTTGAATCAGGAAGTAAGCTCCCAATGTAATGCAGAAGATGATGATTAGAGAGATGGAACCGTAGATCCAGATTTGCGTGCGTTTTGAGAAACCAAAGGTGGGGAATGGAGAGGGGAGGAAGTTGTCAGAGAGCGAAGAAGCGTCGGCCGTTGCGGCCGCTGCTGCTGCTGTTGCGCTGGGCGAGGAAGTGCTTGTTGGCGAAGCGGATTCTTGGCCTGTGGGTTTAGCGTTGACGGGCCGTGTGACATGGTTGGTTGGTTTCTCCGATGCCGTGGGTTTGCTGGTGCTAAGGGCAGTGGTTATGGTGGTCGTTTCGACCTGTGACGCATCTTCGCTGGTGTCGTGATCATGCGAGTGGGCATCCGGTAGCGGATGGAGCTTCTGGATCTTGCCGTCGATGGCCTCGCCCCAGAGTGTAAGCCGCCAGTCTAAGAAGCGTCCGGAATGTTCGTTGACTAGAGTGTCTTTGACAATAATTGTCCACTTTCCTTTGCCAGTTTCACCCCTAGAAAGAAAAAAAAACCCAGGTTAGCGATTTCCTAACAAGGTCTCTGAATACAAATTGTTTCGCTCTTACCAATGAGCAACAGACATAAATGTCCAATCAACATAGCCTTTGCGTTCGTTATCTTCGTTCCTTGCGACACTGAGGTAACTGACAACGCCGCTCGGACTCTTCAGCTCGACGCTCAAGTCACCACGACGGGTGTGATTGACGTTCATAGTCACAGTCACATGCTCAACGCGTTCCACGTTGTTCTTTTTCAACATGTCTTCTGTGATCTCGTATATACTCACTAAACCTTTGGCACCTTGCGGAACGTCGCGATGGACTTTTAGCCAAGGAGAATGGAACCATGCCTGTGGTTTCACCAACTCCCACGTTTTTGCCAATTGAACCAGCGAATACGCGTCCACTTTTCCGTATCCGAAATCGTGGCTGAACTTTTTCCCAATTGCGGTGGTTTGCCATCCTGGTTGTTCGAGGTTGACAGGAACTGCGGTTTGGACGATCAAATATTGTAAGTCCCTCCAGGTAAGCTCTGGGCGCACGCCAAGGGCGAGAGCAACAACACCAACAACAAGAGGCCCGGCGGCCGAGGTACCACCGTGCCTGTCGGAGCATGAGTCCAGCCCGACGTCTGTCGTGGAAATGGCGTCGGTACCACCACTGCTATATGTCACCACCAACTGGGCAGAACAAGATTCCGAATAGTAAGGATGACGGTTTAGGCGGTCGATTGCGCCGACAGTGATACTGTAGATGCTGTTGGTATACCCATCGAAATTGCAGTTATCACCGCTGCCAGCCCCGTTTCCGGCCGCGAATACATATACTGAACCCTTCCCGGCTCGCCCTTTCTGGATTCCCTGGAGCATGGCGCGACGAATGAGGAGACCGGGGGCGTCCATGGTTGCACCATTATCCACCGGTCCCCAGGAGCAGGAAAAGATTTGGTTCTTTTGGTACCCATAAATGATAGCAGCAGCTTCATCTTCATCCGTAACAGGCTTTGACAGGATTCGGATTCCCGCAACCTTGCCTCCATATGCCACACCAACGCCACAAATATCGTTCTTGACAGCGGCCACCTCTCCAGCGCAGCGAGTGCCGTGCTTATCATCGATGAGACGTGGTTTTGGCTCTTTGCCTTTGTCGTTGAAATCAAACGAGCCTTCCGCAAAGTAATTATCCTTGAGGTCATTACTGTACATGTCCAAACCATCGTCCACAATCGCTGTAATTGTTCCATTGCCAGTGATCCCTTCAAGCCAAAGTCCCGTCACGTTCAAATCATGGCCAGGTTGTTCCGTGTTGAACAGGTGCCATTGTCTGGCGAAGATCGGGTCGCGGATCGCTAGTTGTCCTGCAATCTCCCGCTGCCTCGCGATACTGGCCGCTGATCGAGGTTGGAGGGCACGTTTGGATTTGGACTGAGCCCAGGACGAGGGAGGTGGCGCCCGCTTCTGCAATCGTTGTCTCGGTATCAACTTTTCCGAATAGAGTATGCCGTCTAGTTCCTCTCCGTCTTCTCTCTTATCGAGTAAATCCCCTCCTAGTTCTAGCTGTCGTCTTCTCCTTTTTCTCCTCCTTCTTTCTAAACCATCCAGGAGACTGTCGACGTCCGCACCTTGTCCCTTTGGAAAAGAAAACGTATAATGATCATCTAATTCCCCTATCTGGCCCTCATGTCTGGCCCCTAATAGTTGAGCGGCTCGATCGGGAGATAGCGAAGAGCGAAGGTGGACGGCAACATAGTCTCGGGCATCGTAATCGCGATGGGATATACTGGCGGAGGATAAAGAGAAGAAGACCGAAGCGAGCGCAAAAGCGCCTAGTGGCCTCATCGTCCAGGTACAGTAAATGGGGGGAGACTATTAGTGATTAGCGGACCTTTTGCCAGCGCCCGTTTTATCGTTCACAAGGCCACGGGTTATCTTGAAACGTAGAAGGTAATAGCGCAAGTCCGGCTCGCCATGAATAAAGAAGGATGAAGTAATTCGAAAGCGGACCGACGCTCTTCGTATGCTTTTTAGACGGATAGTAGATGTGAAAACTGTAGCATTTCCGAATCGTTCCCAGATCGCTTGCAGACAAAAGAACAGATCCCCTGGTCAAGGTTGCGTGGTGGTGGCAATCGTTAGTTATGTAACCAACTCCTTTATTGTCACCCTTTCAAAAGGGAAAAAAACCAAAAAAGAGCGAATCCCGGGCGGAGCAGGCAGATGTGTTCCAACAAAAAGCAACGTAACCCGCAACACAGAGATTCGTCAACGCCGCCAGTTGCACGCACCGGGTGCCTAGAGAAGCAAAAGAGGGCCTTCTGGCCGGGATAAACGATCTTTATTAGGGTCTACTCGCGTCCTTTCCTGCCTTTTTTTTTTTTCCTGCTTTTAGGTCGCCGCCTGGAGCAACGGGGTTCTTACACTCGGTGTTGAACAGTGTTGGCTTTCGCATATTAAGACTTTGCCAAGCTCAATTGGGAGACGCATTTGGAGCAAATGAAAAAGGCTTGCTGGCGCGGCCAGGTTCGACATGGCTTAAGATTCGCAGATCAAACAGGTGCAGAGGAAAGGAGGAATTAAGTAGGGTTTTGTTTCAATGTTTTACTGCATTCTCCTGAGCAACAAGGACTCAAGGAGCCTGTTCCAGAACGGCCTGTTTTTGGGGCACAATCACGGAGTAACAGACTCCTTACTCCAAGTTGATATCTACAACTCGTGTGGAGTTTACAGTCAGTACCCCTTGCCAGAAGATATAACTAATTGGTTGCTAACTAACTGGCCTCAACAATGCTGGAATGGTTCTGTGAAATACGTATTCTGGTCCTTTGGGGTCTAGATTGCCTTTCCACCATGTAAGGCCAATGTCAGAGGAGGTCAAGAGCCTTATTCTGGAAGGTTTCATGTTGAACACCCTTTGAGACCCTGCAAGAATTAGCAGTGCACGGGCAGTGAGACAACCTGAGCATTGTGGATGAAGAGTCCAGGCGCGTCCAGGTGCGTCCATTCAGTCAAACAGTGATTTGCTAGATGATAGTTTAAATATTAAGGAGCCTGGGGCAGAAAAAAGAGGTCAAACCATGCAACTCAGCGCTGATGCTCCGGCGCCAGTTATCAAGACTTACAAACAACATACTGTCCAGAAGAAACCAGCAAACATGAGCTGGTTCTTATTTGCTCAATCAACAAATTGAGCACCAACAGCGAAAGAAGACAAGCTGGGTCCTGTGTTCAATACTGTCTGGAATAATAGTCTGATTGAGTTGTGGATGGCGGACCTTTTCTGGGATATCGATGGTCAAGCATGAGGAAACGGCAAGAGTTTCAACCTTTCTGAAGCATAGCAATAACTTGGTAACACGGAATAAAGGGATATTTTCTTCTTTTTCTTCTTCTTCTCGAAGGGCCTGGGTTTGCAAATAGTAGAAGAAATACCGCCGTCCTTGGACGAAATTCCGTGTCGATGTCCCTGTAGCCCAATCATATAACTAACTAATCAGCAGATGGTCTCAATGCTTGAGGTGCGATTAACGTGAACCAGCAGTTTATCGAGGATCGTCAACAGTGCATTTATTTCAGCCCTGTAGGCTGCGGGTTTCGGGGAGCCGTGAAGATTGGCGGAGTCCAAGCAACCATGGGTCACAGAGGCCATAAAAGCAATTTTAAGCTCTTGGAGGGCAAGCTGTTCCGCGATGCATTCTCACAATCCTCAAAGTTGAAAAGAAAAGAGAGACAGGCACCCCCCATTGGCGCGGAATGGCAAGTGATGATGTGGGATTGGGCACGATGTCGCGCAATTGGCGTTTGGATGCCCAGCCACCCCAAAAAAGGAACGAACCATCTCTTCACGCACGACGACTCGAGGAACCACCGGTCTTCCTTTTTTTTTTCTTTCCGTTGTCGACGGGCCCAGCTTCATCGTTTTCTTTTTTTTCTTGTATGAGAAGCTCCTCTTCCTGCGCATTGCTGCGGTCGCTGCCAGACAACGCTTTTCTCCTTATCGCTCTCTCCAGCCCTTATCGGCCTCGGTGACGCAAAAACTCAATTGGATCTCCCGGCAACGGAAAGTCCAGTCCTGCGAGCTTCAATCGTCTTCCATGCGTACTTTTGCACGCGGTTGCTAGCCGCCTTTGGATGCAAGGGAAAGTGATCCATGTCACTATTATACTCACTTGTCTAGCTAGATTTGTCACGGGCTCAGCCACCATCTCTCGTTAGGTGGAGTTTTTTCTATTCGAGGATTTGTCCTCATTACACAAAAGAAGCCCACCCGCCTTCCAACGATTCTCGAGACCTATTCGGCTAACGAAAACAACCTGCTCGGGAATCCTCGATGCACCTGTTTTGTGTACTATAAGACAGCAAGAGCGATGTCGTCTCAGCGGCAAGGGGCGGGTTCGCGATCAAGATCTACTTCGAATGCGCAAACACCTGCGAATGGGAAACCATACCCCAAGACCGCGAACCATCGACCGGAGGAGGATCACGACGACTATTACACCCTGCCATCTGGACCTGGAGCTCCTATAATACGTGGAAACTCACTTCGGCGCCCCGAACAGTCCGATCACGCCGGGGAAACCAGGTCATTTGCGGAGCGCGCACGAAATCTACCGCCGGAACGCAGGCTTCCGGAACCTCCTCGTTCAAGCCCGACACAAGATATCCAGCGGTCTACGACAATGGCGGAGCCCAGCACGATCTCCCAACCCAGATCGTCCTCAGAGCAAAATACCGCGAGTAACCAATACCAGCCAGTTCCTGCTGCACGTTCTATACCGCAATCACAACCAAGTGAACCGACTTCGCCTATGACTCGGTCCAATTCAGAAGCTACCCCGACAAAAGATGATAAAAGGCGGCGTGATCGCGATTGGGCGCCGGCACGATCTCCCCTGCAGAAGCTGGAAGTGACATTGAAGGATATTAGCAAGGAAGAAAAGCGCGCAAGGGTGGAGGAGGCGGAGATGCTCCTAAGGGAAGCCAGGACTGGACGCCAGAACCGTCGTGTTAGCCGGGACGTGCGCCCATCCCCTAAGGTTAATGATAGTAACCACACAATAGATGTCAGTCCTCAACCGTCGACGCTTGAAGAGGCTGGCTTGACAAGGAGCTTAAGCGCGAAACAACGGGAAAGACTACAACACAGTGCTACTGTGGAATCGGCCAAACCTTCCCCGGGTCGATTCTCAACGGAACGAGAAGGATTTGAATACATACCAGTACAGCCAGCAGAGACGGAGGATTCTAGGAGATACGACACAGATGAGAAGGGCCCCGTCATGTCTGATCATGACCCTACATTCTCATTTGATGGAGGAGCAAACCAGTTCATGGCAGCTGCGAATGAGTATGAGCTGACACCAAAGCAGCAGAAAATAGCCCAGCCATCAGCCAATCAGTTCAAAACCCAGACTCGTTCTGGAGAGGGCCAGGTCATCACTCCAACCGGTTCCATGCAGAGGAGCAACAGCCGGAAGCTTCAAAAACCTATGCCTCGGGAGCTTCAGGAGCAATTCGCTCCAGAATATCCTGCCAACGTGAACAGAATATCCAATATTAGAGCGAACTCTTGGGATGACCCTCCCTTGACGCCTGGTCATCCCGCATCCCAAAATACAGTCACAGATACGCTGAGAGCTACAAACGACGAGCCGGCTGGTCTAGGATTGGCGACAGCCAGCAATGAAGGCCATTCAGATGATTTTGACTCAGCAACAGGAGGTAAAAGAAGCGAAAATAAGCAGAAACGAGTGTCCGTTACGTTTGCTGTTCCTCCTCCAACTCCACCGCCGCTCGACGAATGGAAAAGCGCAACCGTGGGTAGGTTGCTTGCGGACGATTTCAAACCCCAACGCAATGACACTGGAAAGGCTTGGTGGGAAGGAGGCGGTTCGGGGAGGCGAAGGAGGAGCCAGTCAGTATCGCAAGATATACCCCAGCCTTCTCCCAGAATAAAGAGTAAGTGTATCTTTCCTCATCATCGATTCTCGTCATTTACGACTCGGAATCCTTTGCCCTGCGCGGTAAGCTAAATTTCTTTGACTTGAATAGAAAATACACAGTTTGAACCCCTTCTCTATCTAAGGTGCGGACCACTACTTCGATTTACTGGTATAAAACGAGAACGGATTGACACCCGTGCTGGTCCCGTTGAGAGAGAGATTTGGCGAGGAAGCATCATGATTGCCACCAAAGATTCTGCATCTTCATACGCTATTCCGCCAACGCTTCGCATTTTCTCTCAGCTCAGAGATTTGCTTCCGCCCCCACCCACCGAAATTCGTCCAGAACACGGAGAACTTGCCCCTGAATATGTTGATCCGATCGCGGGCCTCACAAAGCTAGCAAGGAACGGGAAATTACTTTATGTCAAGCCAGTGGACCATGTTGAAGAGGGCAACGACCTCTGTTTCGTTGAAAATGAGGATGGACTGTTTGAACAATCACCTAGCCCCTTGGACTACGGCACCGGCAACCGGGTCAATAAGGCGCCAGATGCGAGGGTTCGAGAGCTCGATGGAGAATCTTTTGGGAAGTTCAAAGAGATTCAGGGTTTCCGCCTTTACGCCGACTCAGCGAGAGATGTGACTTTCTGGCGCTTCAATATCGAGATTGAACTCGGTAGCAAACAGGAACACATAGCATACCGCATCAATCAATGCTCTCCTCAAGGATTTTGGGTTCCAGCGAAAGGCCAAACGATGAACATCATGTTCCATAGTGGGAATTGCTTTGGCGTGTCAGTCGACACCGACAAATTCAGCGGACCTGATCCGCTATGGCGAGATGCTCTCAACGTCCACCAGACACGGCCATTCCACGTCATGATCGGCGGAGGATCTCAGATATACAATGACTCAGTAGCCTTCGAAACCGAGCATTTCCAAAACTGGCTGGACATAAAGGTGAAGTACGAAAAATACCAACATGCATTAAACTTAGATATCAAAGCCGAACTCGAGGATTTCTATTTGAACAATTACTTGCGATGGTTCTCCCAAGGCCTATTCAGCATGGCCAATTCGCAGATCCCAATGGTCAATATGTGGGATGATCATGATATAATAGGCGGTTTCGGGTCATTTTCGAACGAATTCATGGCCTCGCCCGTCTTCTCTGGGCTAGGTAATATTGCGTTCAAATATTATCTGCTCTTCCAGCACCAGAGTGTTCCCGAGGAGATGCATTCGGACGAGCCAAGTTGGATAATGGGCTCCGCTCCCGGTCCGTTCATTCAGCAGAGAAGTAGAAGCATTTTTGTAAATCTTGGTAAGAAAGTGGCGCTTCTGGCAGTGGATTGCCGGACGGAAAGGACTGTAAGTCAGCTTCTCGCTTTTTGAAATCTTTCCCTTTTTTGCTCCCTACTGTCTCTGAACAATTCCTCCCTTTTTTCCCCCGCAGAGATACGACATCCTGAGCGACGACACGTATGAATTGATCTGGAATCGCTGCCACCAAGAGATTGTGAAGGGAGAAACGAAGCATCTCCTCGTGCTTATACCGATTCCTATCGCCTATCCAAGAATGGTACGTAGAGAAATCTCCTTCCGTCCGAAGAGTGTACCCCTAACAACGCCTCTAGGCTTGGCTTGAAAACGTGACAAGCAAGGTTATGGATCCCGTGAAATCATTGAGCAGAGTTGGATTGTTCGGCAGCTCGGAGAGCAAGATCGGAAGCGGCGCGGAACAGCTGGACGACCACTGGACCGCAAAGCTGCACAAGATTGAGCGAAGGTGGTTGATTGAAGACCTCCAAGAACTTGCAGCAGAGAAGTCTGTGCGAATCACCATTTTGGGGTACGGATGCGCTCTTCCTCCATCTTTTCAAGGCAGAAAAAGAAACATTAACTCACGGTGTTGAAAAATCACAGAGGTGATGCAAATCTGGCGGCAATGGGCCAGTTTTACTCAGACCCAAAGCTTGAGATTCCGAAAGATAGGGATTACAGATATATGCCAAACGTGGTCTCATCGCCGATTGTCAATGCACCCCTGTCAGAAACGATGAGCGATGCACTTAATAGGCGAAACAAGGTTCATGCCGTCGATACGAAAACAGTGGAGGACATGAGGCCGATATTCACCCATGATGTTGACGGCAAGCCGAGAAATAATAAGCGGCTCCTGCCAAGAAGGAACTGGTGTTGCATCCGGGAATACGCTCCAGGTATGTTGTAGTGCTAAAATTGATGATTCATCTGACAGCAAGTAAAACTAAATTTGATTTGTAGGCTCAACGCCAGTTCAAACGCCTTCGGAGCCTAGCACCCCAGAAGCCCCCAGAGTGGGGAACCTTGTTAGGTCTCTGTCACTCTCTCGCGGGGAGGGCCGAGGTTTGGGGAGATCGTTATCTCTCTCTCGTCGGTTCTCAATACGTGGACCACCGCCCGCAAGATCTGTGGGACCAGCGGGATACGCTCAGCGCAGCGTAAGTTTTGAAGGCACGCAGCCTTCGGAACAGCAGGACAGCTATTTCCCACCTCATCAACAACAACAAGGGCAGCAGCAGCCTCCTCCGTCCCAGCAGACAGATGCGGACGGAAGGGAGCCCGAGCCACGGCCCGGGAATTTCATTCGACGACGCACTGATTTGAATGCACGACAGGTTAAACAAGCGCTCAAACGAGGCAATGATACGCATCATTTTATTAACCTTGAGGGTGGCCTGGATATCACCTTGAACTGCGAAGTTAACCCCAACGATCCTGCTGGTATCACGACGCCGTACAGGGTGCTGGTACCTGCGTTATCATACGAGGGCGAGTTCGAGCCAAGTATTCCTCTGGAGAAGAAGAAATGGTGGACGCTGAGACGAAAGAGGCCAGAAACAACAGCGCAACACGACAACCTTAGTGATGGAGAGTATGACGATCACCCCGGCCAGGGTGCCGAGAGGCCATACACCCCGCCGGCGCATGACAAACAGGGTCCGTTCTCCTCCCCTGAAGGCGTGGGACAGGGATACGACGGCGTGGAAGCGTACAGACCGAAGAAAAAGCGGTTTGGAATCTTCTGAAACTCCCGGGGGGCAATTGTTTTGTGCGAGTTTGAAGTCTCGTCTTGGAAATTGAGCGACTTGGATTGCGAAATGTATTCCTCTGGTCTCTTATCTCTATCTGCTTTGTCTCCCATTCCTCCGTTCTCTGATTAATTCTGTTAATATCCAAGGGTCTCCACTGTTGCAATCCTTTCCCCAGACCCTAGTAGCAATAATATCTGCTGTGTGTATGTACGAGTATACCCCCCTGTCCCCGCGACACCATAGCGTGTTTGGCCTTTTTTTTATTTTTGTTGCAGCGAAGCCTTTTTTTTTTGCGTTTTTTTAAAAATCTTTTTTGTCTCTTTCTTTCTATTTGTTCGAGTTTTCTGCAGCGTCCAGGGGAGGAAGATCAAAAAAAGAAAAAAATGATTCAATTCAAAAATGTGGAGAAGAAAAAGATCTTCGCGCATCGATCACCCTTCCCGCCCAGGTTACTGTAGCATCCCACCCCATCCTTTCTCTCAAGATCATTCATCACGAAACACCAGAACGTTTACTTCTAATCAACGGAGTCTGGCTCAAGCGTCAAGGTGCATCCCTTCCCTTTGTCAGAAACGCTCGAATTTGTAAGCTTCAACTCCCTCGGCTGACCCTTGACCGTTGCCAGACGGATCCAGACCCATCCCCTCCAAGTCCATATAAGTCGCGGAAACGGGGACGTCGCAGCAACGGGCCCTTTTTCCCTTTACAGATAATTCTTCAAACTGTTTTCCTCAATCTTCCGCCGCCGCACCGTCTTCGTCGTCCGCTCCAGTGTCGGACTCTCTGTTGCTGCTGCGGCCACATTTCAACAAAGAACTACACCTTTGGGACCGGCGAGCGTTTCTTCTCTTCAATCGACGCCGGCGAGCGTCAAAGCACATCTGCAAAGCAGAATGACGCACACCAATGTTGTTAGTGAGTATTGAGCCCCGTTGATCCTTTTTCCTGGCATTCGATTGCATTTCCTGTATGTGTGTGTCATGCTGATGGCTTTTTTTTCTTCTTCTTTCCCCACTAGTCATCGGCTCCGGCCCCGCCGCCCACACGGCCGCCATCTACCTATCGCGCGCAGAGCTTAAGCCTGTTATGTACGAGGGTATGCTTGCCAACGGCACTGCGGCAGGTGGCCAATTGACCACCACCACCGACGTTGAGAACTTCCCCGGTTTCCCCGCCGGCATTGGAGGCACCGAGCTCATGGACAAGATGCGCGAACAGTCGGTCCGATTCGGCACGGAGATCATCACAGAGACAATCTCGCGGGTGGATTTGTCGAGCCGTCCGTTCAAACTGTGGAAAGAATGGTCTGATGGGCCAGATGACGCTCCCGCGCACACCGCAGACGCATTGATCATTGCCACGGGTGCGAATGCGCGTCGATTGGATCTACCCGGCGAAGAAAAGTACTGGCAGAACGGCATCAGCGCGTGCGCTGTATGCGACGGTGCGGTGCCGATCTTTCGGAACAAGCCACTTTTCGTGATCGGTGGAGGCGACTCTGCTGCTGAAGAGGCTATGTTCTTGACTAAATACGGTAGCAGTGTGACTGTGCTTGTGCGCAAGGACAAACTACGAGCGAGCAAGACCATGGCTACCCGGCTGTTGAATCACCCCAAGGTCGAGGTCAGGTTCAATACTGTCGGCGTGGAAGTCCAGGGCGAAGAGGGACCAAGGGGTCTGATGACCCATATCAAGGTCAAGAATGTGGTCACTGGCAATGAGGAAGTTCTCCCCGCCAATGGGCTCTTCTACGCCGTTGGCCACGAGCCTGCGACGACATTGATCAAGGGCCAGGTCGAGGTTGATTCGGAGGGGTATGTTCTTACCAAGCCAGGAACCAGCTACACAAGTGTCGAGGGTGTTTTCGCAGCAGGAGATGTACAGGATAAGAGATACAGACAAGCTATCACTAGTGCAGGTGTGTATAAATCCTCAAAAAAGGCCCTCTCAGGACGGAGGGACCAAACCGACTAACATTCTTCTCTACAGGATCCGGCTGTGTTGCTGCCCTCGAAGCCGAGAAGTATATCTCTGAAATGGGAGCTGAACAACCTGCGACGTCAATAACGCAATCTGCGACACAGCAGGAACAAAAAAATGAAGAAAACCCACCAGCATCACTGGAGTATAAATCCAACCCTTTGCTGTAGATGCTTTTTGCTTTTAAATCATAGAATTTGCGAAGAAGATTTGAGATGCATGTTCATAGATCTAGGGGGTTCCTGGGTTTTTTGCATTGGTTCGAGTAGATATTGAGCTTTTTATATGGACTTTGCTTTCATTAGGTGATAGCATGAATTGACAATACATACACACATTGTCCCTTTTCTTGCTTCAAGGAGTACCTCTGTCATAGATCATCCATCTTTTGTTTTCAAACTCTAGAAAAGAATGTATTGTGTCTTCAAGCCTTAAATTATTGAATTTTCAAAATGGCCTGGCTTTCTATATTACTTTGACATGAGGCTTTAACTGAAGATCACATCGAAACAATCATAATGCTGAGATTAATTCAATATTGGCATAGTCTGGATTAGGAAAGGTTTCTTTTTTCCGTCATTTGCAGATTTTGGGGGGATTAGGGAGCAGACTGGATGAACCCTCTAGTAGCATATAGTGATGAAGGAACGGCTTGAAATCTCAGGATGATGGAAAATTATCATGCAGTTTTCAGCATTTAAGCACCTTTTAAAAGGGTATTCAGAATTGATGTAGAAATTTATAACTTGATTTAGAAAACATGCGCAATACATCCAGAGCCCAAGAGTTCCAACAAGCCATATATCTTCTCAAAGGCTGACATCAACAAGAAGCTGCTGGAAAAGCATGCAATGCCCTTTTCATTCACAAGATGCCAGAGCAGCACTAGTATTTTCGATCACAGGTTATGCCCTGAGGATTTCCTGATAGAGCAACAAAACATATCTCTGTTTCATCAACCACCTCACTTCTCATGGAAACATGTGGCTATAGGTTCTTGCACCATATTTTTTTCTTTGTCTTTCTTCCATGATATTGTTTTGTTTCAGCGCTTTGTTGTGATCCCATCACTCTCCTCAACACAACAAAGCCCATACAATCACCCCAAGACAGAATGCAAATGGATGCCCCTCCTCAACGCGTCTCAGGTGGAACGCGCACTGGAACACCAGCAATCCAACTAGCCTCAGAAGAAACTCGTGCATCTTCGCCAAGCCAAACCCAAACCAGCGTCCCAACCCAGCTCCACAACTTGGTCCGAATCATCATCAACATCACATGTGCCCCTGAACACCCTGGCGTCAATGGCGGCAACGGACGCAAGTTCAACTTCATCGACTATATCCCCCGTGACATGATCCGCCGCACACCCGAATCGCACAATATCCACTGGGAGCCCGCAGGCCGCTATTTCGCCGGGATCCGCAACAAGTACCACAACACCGTCTTGGACTCGCAGATCTGGGACTGCCAGTTCTGCGGGAAAGTCTCGAAGAATCTATACATGTCGGGCATGCCGCGTCTCATGAACATGCGCAAGTGGGTTATTTATGCCATTCCGATCTGTCGTACTCTCGGCTCGTGTGACCGAAAGGCCGTCATTCTGGTAGATAGGATCTTTGCCGAACGATTCCCGGCGGCGACTATTTCCAATGGTCTTTGCTGTGAGGCCTGTGGATTCATTCACAATCTCAAACAGTGCACTCGATGCAGAATGATCCAGTAAGTTAATTGAATTCGCCTTTTGATCCTTTTAGTTTTTCCAAGGAAGAATAAGCTAACAAAGCACCATTTGAAAAGGTATTGTTCAACAGAGTGCCAGGCTCATCATTGGCCAATCCACAAAAGGGACTGCAGGAACGCTGAGCGAGCAAAAGTTCGTTGAGAAAGAAGGGATGGATTCATCGGGTGGTAAGGCCCCAAGGCCCCATCCTTTGCATCTTCCTTGACTGCTTTGTATCCAATGCTAGGCTTCGAGAAAACGGGAAATCTCTGACACTTGGGGGAGCAGATATTGGTCCTTTCGCAGAGTCCTGGCTAGGGATGCTTTTTTGAAGAAGGGTTGGGTATTGTACAGCAGTAACTACTTCCAAAGGTTTTCATAAATTGAGGATTGTAATTGTTGCTTTCACCCTGGTCATTCAACGGCTTGAGGGATTTATTTTGTTTGCAGCAATGCAAGACATGTAGTTAACTACGGAAGAGTTACGAAGGAAGTTTGATGGCCGAAGAGAATTGGACGAAGCATTGCCAAGATTTCCAAGCTCACTGGTTAGTTAAACCAACTAGTTAACTAACTAGCTACCCGTGCCAAGCCGCCTATACACGGATGCGTGGCGCGGGCGCCGGGCGGGTAGTCCGTTTGTCTCTATGAAACTAACTGGTCGGCCTCCATGCCTAACATTTAGGCCGGGGCCCTCAACTTTCAAGGCCCCGGCGGCCTATTGCTCCAGTTAAACCGCGGGGTCTGTTAGTTAAACTACTGGGGGGAAGGGACTTGACTTGGGAACTGCAAACTATCCGCAGGTAACTAGTTAACTAGTTAACTAGAGAGTGACTACATGCATTTTGTAGTTAAATCATCCCCACCAAAGTCCCGCAATTGGTGTCGCGCTGTCCCACCAACTGGACTCAAAAGACTTCACAGGCGGACTTAAAAGTCGAAGCTGACGAATACTAAAGTGATCTGGATCGAATCACATCGCGGACTTGACCATTTCAGCTCCGTCACGAAGCCGCAGAGCCGCGAAGCCCCTCGGACGAAAACGACGGAGAAATTACCTTAAAAAGACAACGGTGACCCTTTCTCAGGCGTCTCTAGGCCGAATAGTTAAGCTACTCAATTGAGTCGATATCAGTATCCTTCTTCACCATCACTTGACTTGATAATTCCATTCCCATCTCCGCTAGTTATATCAAAACATGGCAGATCAAACATCTCCCTCCGAGGACGCCAGCTCCCAAAACATCTCCCGAACGGGCTCATGTCTCTGCGGCAATGTTAAATATCAGCTCTCCGGCGAGCCAATGAACGGCACACTCTGCCATTGTCTGAATTGCAAGAAGATCAGCGGCTCGACATATTGGTCCACCGGCTGGTTTTTGAAAACGGTGAGTTGTGCCGAAAAGAGAAACAATCAACAACCCGAGCTGCATTGCTTCCCGAGTTTTTAATTCCCAGAGTTTACATATGTGTCGATGCACTGGCTAAATGGTTCCCTTCCAGCAATTTACAATCACAACTTCCTCGCCTTCGGATCTCAAAACATACGAGGATAAAGCCACCGATTCCGGAAGGCCGCTCCACCGTAATTTCTGCTCAAACTGCGGCTCGCCGCTTTTCGTCCAGTCCCCGGCCGCGGACCATATGGTCATAGTGTCGTTGGGCACGTTGGATAGGGATCAGAGCCCTTGGAAACCGAAGTTGGAAGTGTACTGCAAGGACGCAATTAACTGGGCGAAGCATAAGGAAGGCTTCATGGCCTATGAGACATTTCCCGATATGGAGAAGCCTGGGCCTTGAGAAACAGGCAATGCAAAAATTTCGCCGCATCGAACGTTATCACTCGCGATAGAAGGTGTTCAGTCTTGGAGTGCAAACCATCCAATATTCTCATCAATGACACCCTAAAATGGATATACTAGACGTTTACTTACGACAAGTCTAGAAAAGCCGGATGTCCTTCGGAAGTCGTCTGCAGTGGTACGGTTTCACTGTAAATCAAAGCAAGAACGGCTGAACATGAGCAATAGGTACAAATACAATGCAGCAGAAACTAAAATAGGAGAAACAAGCAATATTTTCATAAGATAATATTCGAAATCTTCTCATATGGAGAGGTTCAACGTCCTCACAGAAGGTAGAACAAAACATCCATGGACGGATGGACATCACCTCAGACTTGGACAGTCGAGCCGAATACACCCATGGCACCGGAAAAAGAAGAAAACGACCCGTAAAATTCTGCAGCCCGCCCATGCAACCCTACCACAAACATGCAAATGCAAATATCATCATCATAAAAATGGCCGAGTGTTTTGACGAAAAGAAGTTGATAGCATGGGGCTTCTTAAAACATCAACTGATTTTCCGGAGTTTACTCCTATTCCCACCCTCATCGAGCGGCCGATCTTTCAATTCCTGGACAAACACATCATACGGGTTCGCAGCACACCACTGGTCTTTGACTTCATAGGTCCGTCGCTCCCATTCCGTAATCCGCTCTTTCCATTTAGACAAGTTTTCCACATTGTTCCTGCGATTGGCATCGATTTGATCAAGGTACGGTTGCTTTATATCCGCCGGCGCATTGCGCCACATTTGTCCAAGCGCCTGGCGGATTTCGTCACGCGGGGCTTTGCCGTTGGGATTAGATGTGTTACGGCGACGGGCGTCATCACACTGAGCTTTGCAAATGAACCAATAATCTTTCTGATATAGCAAGAAAGGGTTCAACGGGGCTTTATGAGGTCGCGGCTCCGCAGGACCTAGCTCTGCAATGATAGCATCCCACATGGCCCTGTCATATGTTTCTTCATATGACATATTCTTCTTCGACTGGTTCTTACCGCTAGATGGTGTGATTGCTGCCTGCTGCGTCAGATTCGGCTGCGAAGTTGCAGGCCGTTTCTTGGAATTTATCGTTGTTGGCTGAGAAGCGCCAGTTGGAGTTGTGAGGGGGGTGGCGGTTGAGGATGTCTTGCTTTTTGGTTGTACGAGGGGTGTGGGCACTTTAAGCGGTCCGATAACCGATTCAAGAACCTCCTTGGCCACACGTAGCCCAGACAAATACGCACCATGTACAGTAGCAGGGTGAGTACCGCATGTCGCTTCGCCAGCAAAGTAAAGGTTTCCAACAGATTTGGCCATCAAATCGTAATCTCCGGGTAAAGCTTCTGCGGCAACGTAAGAATAACTGCCGCGGGCAAATCTATCCTGGCCCCATCGTGTAATGATAGTCTCTAAAGGGTCAGGCACGGAAGTATTTTTGAATATGTTTCGAAGTTGAGACGTAACCTCGTTCAGTATTTCGGAATCAGAGAGAGTCTCAGCTTGATGGGCTGAATCCCCCGCCATCAGGGCTATGAGCATAGGCAGTCCACTGGTTTTCATACAATTCCAGAGCAAGTAAAATCTGCCGCGACCATGAGCATAATCGGCTTGAGATAGGCTGTCAGGAGTAGTTGGCTCGCGTAGAAGCCCAATCATATCTCTGTCGACATCCCAGAATGGTTTATCAAACACAAGTATTACCTTGTTCATTATTCCAAACCCCAAGCGGTCAATAGCACCTTTTTTCCAGGCCGGTAGTGGAGGTGAGAATGTGATGGAGTGGTTTTTCAGTACGCCCAAAGGAGTTGTAAGCACAACCTTGTCCGCAGTAATCACTTCACCGTTGTCAAGGTAAACTTGCACCTTGCTATTAGGCGTATTGTTGGCCTTGTATGATATCTTGGATACCACTTTGTTGGTTCGTACGTCGAGCTTTGATGGATACGACCACAAACCCCGTGGAACTTGTTGGTAGCCCCCCACGACTTGGGCATGTTCTCCTTCAAATTCGTTACCCATGTCTTGATCCCAACCAGCCAGACTGAGCTTTCCGAGATTTGAAGCGTTTGCATATTCTAGGTTTGCATAATGCCAATTCAGCAATCTCATATCTTTTGGTGTTAATGGAAGAAGAGTTTGGCATTGACGGATCGCTTCATCCATAACTGCACCGAGAGTCTGGGTTTCTGAAGCCTTTGCAATTCCATCTAACGAAAGCGTGTCCATATTAGAAACACCCTCACGCAGTTTCCATCCCATGGTTTGACATGAAAGGGCAGCAGGGCTTTCTGTGCTTGGTTCCAACCAGGGTAATTTAGGATTGGCTATCGGTTTAATATCTGCCGTTCGATGCCCAACTCCCCGTCTTAGTCGTTTAGCTGGTAACAGCATGTCCACAGTTCCCGACGCGGCAGCATCCTCGTATTGTTTGATCGTGATGCCATCATCAGCAACGGAATCTCGCCCCGAATGAATCAGTTCTCGGTCCCCCTCAGCAGTTCTATTTAAGACAGTCTTATGGCGATACATTCCAGAGCGGTTAAGAATATCATTGTATAATTTTTCAACCATAGAATCATGCATTTCATCTACCGGATATCCATCAGTATCGTAGATAGTTGATATGTCGCGTAGAAGATGGCATCTGAGCGCCAGTTGCGCACGGATGATGGGATCAAGCGGATTACCATGGTCGAATCCAACCACAATCTGAGCCCCCATCTCTGCTGTGGACCGTAAACCAGGGCTTAATGTATTTGATTGTATAGACTGTAAAGGGTGAGAGTAGATCCGGCCACCAATGCGTTTTCGGCCTTCCAATACAATGACTTTTGGCGGTGTCGTATCGCCATCATAATGTTCAAATATGCCCTGCAACTGCCTCGCACATCCCAAGCCCGCCATACCTGCACCAACTATAACTATTGCCGGCCCTTCCTTCCTGCGGCCCCGCCTCGGAGGAGTCGGATTTCTCGGGGGGTCAACGCAGCCGAAATTTATGTACCCGCTGCGCACAAGCCATTCATACGCAACGGAAGCAAGATTCATCCATCGCCAATCCTTTGCACAACCAAGTGCTTCTTCTTCTGTTACGCTGAGCATAGGATTTCGCGTCCATAGTCGCAAAATGCCGTTTCGGATGTTTAGATATGTGGTGACATGAAGGTGGCATAGATGATCTTGCAACAGCTCCTGTTCACCTTTATGAAGCGCATATGGATTGAGTCGAGAGGAGTAGGCTGCAGCAATGCATTGTTGGGCATAGGCAGGTGCCGACATTCGAGGGGGTATCGACGACTTCGGACGAGCGTGGCTGCGATAATAAAGTGTAGGCTGCTGTTGCTTTTTGCGGGCGGATGGTGCCATGGACGCAGAGACGGAGGCGGGCGGAGTGTTTAATGTGTGGTTTAATTGAGCGCTGGGTGTAATCGACTTTTCGGTAGAGAATGGCGATATCAGTGATGTTGAAGTCATTGAACCACTAGGAGTGTCTTGGATGTCATTAAATTGTCTCGAGTCCTTTGAGAGATCGCTCGAGTCCTGCGAACTATCATCTCTTGGAAAGGACCTCGGAAGCTGAAGCATAGCTGTAAGCGCCTCGTTCTTTCCACCATGATCATAGATATCCCCTTCTGGAGCCAGTGCACCCTCTTTTCCATCTCTTGCGTTGGAAGTAGCGGTTTCCGTCGAAGTGACTGGTGCTGACGAATCATGATATACAGACGTGTCCTGGTCCAACCTGATATCCGACTCGCTCTTCACCAGGAGTATATCTGACTCCACGCTCTTGACCGGCTCCAAAGAGTGCTCAGTGTCAGCCAGTGCATCTCCGTCTATTTCAGCCATTGTAAAAATGGCAAGCGGTGGATTCAAGGAGGTTGATGTCTGTCAATCTAGGATGCCAAACTCGGCTTCAAAGGGCAACCCGCCCTTTCCCCCTGTTGAGCTCCTTTCTCGATATTGTCTTGATTATAAGAGTTCGATCAATCTTGCCATTGTGGTGAACAGGGACTTTGCAGTTCGCCGACTATGGACTTTTAGTAAAGAGATGTAAAGCTTGCGTTTAAGACATTGGAAGCGAGCGTTCTCTCGCAACGGCTAGACAAGAAAGTCAGAGCTTGAATCTCATTGACAAAAAATTTTTTCATCTATACGGCATCTTACATGGAGGAAAGGGGGGGAGCAGTTAACACTTGCGCTTAACACAGTCCTTTTCGGCAGAAGCCTCGACGCATGAATGGAAAAAAGCTTGTCACAATTGGGACAAGTCAATATCCTAGTAGTTAGTTAACCCTTTTTCCCTATTGACACTTCTCCAGCCATATGCATTCAACAAGGACAATGGAAATGCTCGGAGTCCTCCGCAAGAGTACGTTCCGCCCTGGGGAGGGATTGTTGGCTTTTCTGAGGGTTTTCCTCCCTTCGACTCGGTCGCCCCCTCGTCACTCGCCTTTTCTCGGCGTACATTTCAGAACTGACGTCGTTCTCCAACGTCAACCCTCAACTGCACCAAAACAACGACATCTCCAGCGATATGTCAGAGTGGTATAAGACATTGATACGGGGTTGGATCTTCTTCAGGTCGTGCATCTAAGCTTCTGGGAGATGGTTGGGAACATACAATTCCCTGAGATGGTGGACGGGGCAAACCCACATCGAAGGCTGTTCAACGCCTTGCGTTGTTGATTCTTGCAGAATTTCGATTTGTCGAAACGGCACTCAACAAACAATTCCAGTAACAAATGTTAATCTATTACCAGTCTAGGACTGAGCTCCTCCTTCCAACATTTCCGGCGATTGACTTCTAACAATTACTGGCTAATCCAGAGGTTCGCCACTGCTTGCATTTAGATTAGGACAATAACGCTTCATTGGACATTCCAACACACTGAACATGCTCGCTCGAAAGGATAAGGCGACGGCTCAGACTTAGAATTGGCTCTAGCACTCCACCATGGGGAGCTGTTTATGGCGCGAATCCGATTTCTATTCACTGTGGATGGCACCTCTGATCCGGTTATTTATACTTGCAGCTTGTGTATTGGTTAGTAATTGATGACCTGTGCGCAATTTGTTCATTTATATCTCTTCCTTTGGCCGCTAACATTTTAGAGACAGATACCGTAGACCGAGTGCGCCTTTCTCCCGGACTCCCTTGATTACAAGTTCATCCTATATGGATGATTTGTCCGAAGGATGAATACAGGCCCCAGCCTGAATTTTGGGCCCTCGGAGTTTTCTTACTCCTTTGGCCACGATATAATGAGTGTTGGCAAATCAGTAACAGATCGATCAATACGGCAAGTATTTTTTCAAATACTTTTTCGGTGTTTCATAAACCGCCCCCCCCCAAGAGGATCCCACTTGAGAGAGTCGTACAAGTTGACCGAGATATTGCGCGTGATACCCGCGTCAACGGCCAGCTGAACTAGAGTTGTCTCCTTCCGAGATCAGACGAGTGAAGATCATGAAAACTTGATGGCTCGGAGTGTTCAGTCCTTGTAGTAACGTGTTTGCATATTTTCCCTTTACTATTTGAAATCTATTAAACGCGACAAACAAACCCATTGCCTTTAATACGTATTTAAACAAAACCGAAAACAAAATTACGCCGATATGCGGCCAAAACCAAAATACCTTTATGCCTCCCTCATACATGCCGATGCAAGTTATATGTTTCTTGAACCACATCATCTCCATCCCCAGCGCCAAAAACATCAGAGTCATTGTCTGTAAATTCGTCACGATAAGCGCTGGTGTCTATTGCAACGTGATCGTTGTCTATGTCAGCAGTTATGTCACTACCGTTTTCAAGAAAACCGATGCGCTCTTCTTCGTCCCGTGCAAGGCCGTCAGGATCATCGGTAAATGAGCCGGGCAGGGGGAGATGCGAAGGGTCTATCCCTGCCTCGGCGGCGATCGCGCGCTCTTCAGCCTCGAGTTCGGCGGCACGGGCAAGAGTGCTATGAAAAAAAATATATATATAAGCAAAGAGATAGCTTCGGAAGACTGAGTGTGACATACCGTTTGTAGATATACAACCCCGTAAAGATACCAGCGCAAATACTGATGATAATACTTATGATATTGACTGCCTTTGGAACAGCACCCATTTTCTCGCCACTGTGGGCAAGAATACGCAGCCTGCTTCCGATGAATACCGGGACCATAAGTTTTGGTGTTATGATGGCAGTAGCCAAGCCATACATGAGTGGCTGTACTGTTGGGAAGGTTGAAATGGCGCCATTGCATATTGAATACGGCAATGGGCAGAGGCGAATCATGCAAAGAAGCTTGAGCCCATCGTATTTGAGCGTCAATGCAAGAGCTGTAAAGCGCTTATCGTGCTGCACCAGACGATGTACGAACTTGGCAAGGACTGTTCGGGAGAGCATGAAAGAGCATGTTGACCCCACAACGGTTGCAGTAGCGAATACTACCCAGCTGCACAGAGAATATGTAGATATCAGCATCAAATCCAGGAAAAGAACACTGCGAAAAATTTCGTTGCTAAAAAACATACCCCTTCCATATGCCAAATATGAATCCAGCTATTGTCCCAGCAGCCGAAAAGCCCACCAAGGGTGGAAAAGACACAATAAAGGTGCTGATCCATACTACGAAATAAGCCAGCTTGGATTTCTCAAAATCCGCCGCGAGCGGTTCCAGCCATTTAAATATATATCCCGTGAATATCATGAAAGCGATTCCAAGCCCAGAGATCACCAGCCATCCGAGTACGGCTCCTATCTTCTGCCATATTGTCAGCCTTATCCAGATCTTGTGTATTCGGCTGTAAGTCCTTTGTATTCGGTTCATGGCATTATCGCGGGCGCTGATGGAGGCCGCGAGAGAAAAGGCGGATGAGGTTCGTCTTCCGGTGAGACTGGAACGCGGGCGGCTCCATGACGGGCGGGTCGGCTGTAAACTGGGGGACCTTGACTGCTCGCGGATAAGAGGTGAGGTCGGAAGAAGTGCTTCTGAGGCTGCATTGTCGTTGGTTGACATTGCGAAAGGGTTCCGGCGGATGCCGGGGGATAGTCTTGAAAGAGGGCTTCGTGAAATCTCCTTCCTTTCAGAGCATCGATGTCCGAAGGGACTGTCTCTGCCCGAGGAGAACGATTTCTCGTCCCTCAATAAAGGCCTTCTTTCGACAGCTGGTCCGTGTCGGCTCTGTTGGCCAATTTTTGCTGCGTGCTGACCGGCTCCAGAATTTGGGGGAGTTGAACGAGGCGCAATGCTCCGAAGTCATCAGCAGGTTCTGAAAAGGGAATTCCCCGAAGCAATTAACTAACTAACTAACTAATCAATTCCACAATAGGAACCTCTTCCTGAGTAAAAAATAAAAAAATAAAAATAAAAATAAAAATCAATGCTTCATGCAGCTTGGGTTGAAATTAATGTGCTGCCTTGTTGCTGAAGAAGTTGGTTACGCCTACATAATTGACTCCGTATTCCGTAACTCACTCCGGGGGGGGGGCGCACCTGTAACTTAACTAGTTAACCCTCGGCGGGGCCGGTCCGGTCCAAGGCTGTCCAGCCAGTCCATGCATTCAGCTCTAACTAATAGTTAAATCAAGTAGTTACTCCCTTGCTCACACGCAACAGGGCACCTGGAGTTATTCTTCAGAAGAGGGTTTACTCCTTTTTGTATGCAGGTATGGAACAGTTGTAGCCACTGAAGTCAATCAACATGATGAGCTGGCCAAGCGGTCTGAGTCCTGGCGATTGGTGGTGATATCTAACCGTTGCCCTGAAGAACCACCTAGCCCCCCAGCCTGTCAGATCTCGTCGTCATCGTAAAGTATTACAGCCCTGGTACAGATATAACACCACCAGACCTGCACTGTGCAGAGCTGCGGTGACAGCATTAATACCGTCAAGAGACACCCCCATGTATCGTCCGCCCAAATGGAAGACTCTCTCCCTCCCACCCCCAAAAGGGCCGTTCTTCCTCCCTTTCCCCCCCCCTTCTTCCCCTTCCTCCCTCACTAAAAGGGCCAGACTGACGACTCAGCGATAACTAATTGCTCGCCGATGGTGCTTTCACCTTCCTCTCATCATCCTCCCTCTCACTCCCTCCTAATCCTCTTCTTTTTTTTTTTCTCTTTTCTTTTTTTCCACTCCTTTCTCTTTGCCTTGTAGTCACCATGTAAGGTGAAGCTGGTTATGCTTCACTCTCATCTTGACACCACCTTCAATTCACCACTGTCTTGTTCTACTAGTCCCCTTCACAGCCTTGCCAGTTTATATTTCACGATGCGCAACAGTTGTTCATCTTAATCAATTGCCAGCGTTCCTGTTAGCCATCTCTTTTCCACAAGTCTAATAATCACATCTGTGCTGCAATCATGGTTTCAGAAGAGGTCTTCGAATCATGCCTGCCCATCCTCAATGACGCCGAGATCGACGAGGAAGAAAAAGTCGAGAAGTTGGAAGAGTTTCTACGCGTCAAAACCGCCTTGACCGGGTCGGTCTTGGAGAATGCTGTCTTGGACGTCCTCTGGCGCCATCGAAACTCCTTAAAAGGCGGAGCGTCCCCTCCCCCGCTTCGGCATACGGTCATCCGCCGCTCCTCACCTGCGCCATGGCAGATAACACGCTCCTCTACTCCTCTCTCGTCGCCGTCCAACAGCCCGGCTGTCCCTTCTGGATTCCCAGTTCCACGTGGTGGCTTTATCCGTGCCCCTCGATCGTTGACTGCCTCGCCGTTTACCTCACCACGCCCATCACCCCGCTTGGCCTTTGCCCAGCCGATCCCTCACAGCCCAAGCCTCAACGCTTACGAGTTTGCCGAGCGGACCCCGATACCAGAGTATGGTGATCTCGGTAGTGACAATGTAGACTGGCTGGTGAACGACGATGCCAGGAGCAATGCATCGTCCACTGCCTTGAGCGGCGCCGCTCCGGAATGGATCGCGCCCACAGACATGAGCCCCTACGATATTTTAAGATCGGTTCTAGGCGATCGCAGGTCCAACGACGAAATCGAGGCGGCACTTGTGGCCAATGGATATGATCTCGGAGCGACGATAGCTGCCTTGACCGAACAAGAAATACACAACAACAACAACACTACCTCGAACAATGAAGGCAGGATTCTAGTTGGCAAGTCCATGGCCATAGAGCACACACGACCCTTGACTCCGCTAGGCCAAACTCGTAGTCCAGTTGTTTGCAAGTACTGGTTATCTACTGGCCAGTGCCTTCGAGCAGATTGTCGATTCAGTCATGATTTGACCAATCATATTTGCAAGTAAGTGAACGCTTGTCCCTATTTTCTGTGTCTAGATACCTAACAAATGGCTAGATACTGGCTGATGGGCAATTGTCTCGCGGGCGATGTTTGCCCGTTCTCTCATGACCCATCAACATTGGTTGGAGCCCTTAGTGTTGGAAACGACACCGGCGCCGCATTTGGTAGCCCATCCACTCAATCCCAGCAAATGTTCCAAAGTCAAGATAACTACGACGCTTTTCCAGCTTTACAACCTCCTGCAGACCGTGACAACTGGCCTACATTTTATCCTCAAAAGAATCCCACTCAGTATATGTTCACCAGTCATCAGCACCACCGTGGAAGCTCCCCCTCAAATACCAGAAACAGGGGTAGCCTTCTAAACCAGTCGTCACGCCCTCATTCTAGACCCACAAGTCGGCATCAGCAACGCGACTCCGGCGGATCTGCTCTTTCTGTTGATGACCCTGAAGCATTCCCTACTCTCTCATCGCTTAACCCCAAAGCATCCGGAAAGAAACATCACGGCAAACGAGGCGGGCATAATCATAATCGCGATACTAGTGGCAACAAGGAAGGTTCGTCGAGTTCATTGGCGGACGTGGTTCGAGTATCCCCAACCTCGAACCAACGCAAGGGGGCCCCTAAAGCCGCCAAGCCAGTCAATACCAGTCGTGAGAATAACACAGCTGCTCAGTCTATCCCAACTCCCAAGAATTTACCATGGCTTGAAACAGGTTCCCGGGCGAATCAAGGATATCTTAAATGCCGTCTAGATGCCATTACTCACGGCAATGTTCGAAACAAGTTTCTCCAGAGGTAAGATTCCATGGACGAAAGGAAAACTTTTTGTTTCTACTTGGCTCAGCGAATCTCTTAACCTCTAACTCGATTATAGTGCTGCTCAAGCTTGGAACCGTAATGACGCGCGCGCTGCGAAAGCCTTATCGCTCCGTGGACAGGCTGAAAACGAAGCGATGAAACGCTGCTACCGCGAAGCAGCTCGCCACCTTTATGAGGGCCGCACCAAGAACTCAGATAGTAGTTCCGACAACGAGATTTATGTCGATCTACAGGGACTTCATCCAGGAGAGGCAATTGAGTACCTGGAAAATATTTTAAAGGACAACGCAAAACTTGGGTGTAAATTACTTTACGCTATCACTGGAACGGGACATCATAACAGGAATGGCAAGGACAAAATTGGTAAGGCGGTAAAAAATTGGTTGAATGAATGGCAGTACGTATACTGTGAATTCAACGTGCCGAGCGAGCGTGGTGGATATGTTGGCGGAGTTCTCGGCATTGATCCAACAAGTAGCGAGAAGAGTGGGCATTTCACACAGTCCAATGGAGAGGTCACGCTCGAGGAAGGGAGGAAAGCCACCGAAGATGACGAAGCTAGCAATAAAACTGGGAGCTCAATGCCAGCTCTTACGATGGGCAAGATTCAACTCTTGAAAAGGGAGAGTTCGACGATGAATTGATTCACATTTTTTTGCAAGATTGGAAAAAACTGCGCGTTGAGCGCAGGTGGCCAAAGCGGCGTTGCCAGTTATCGACTATTGGTCACCGCTTGCATTGGAATTTTGGGTGGTGCATCGGCGATTGGTGTGTGAAGCGAAATTTATATTCAGTTTTCTTTTGGATTTCATAGCCTCCCGTGGAAGATCTTTGGATCGATGAGCGGTTTTTGAGAAGGCTGAGGCCGGTAAATAACGAGATACCGTAAGGGATGTCACGTCCTTCGTTATTTACTGCTCTCATGCAAAACGATTAGAGAGATCCTTTGGTTTTGTTCTCTATTTTTCAATCCAGTTGACGGGACGTTTGGAGCTACAATACTCAGACTACACATTTGGTTCATAGCTAGAGAGAACGATTATACATATAGCACTTTCCCGGTTTATTTGATCTCATTGTCGTATGAATTTTGGGTGTTCCAACGCTTTTGAAGACATCCTGCCTACGACGACAGCTGTAGGCATCCAAATAAACGAACCAAGTCTTCCGAGATATGTATGTACAGTACATATATCATCGCACAGATTTCACGAGGCATCGAAATCCGTGACGACGTTCGAAGCGAGGGTTCAGAAAGCATGAAAAGCCAGCAGATCCGAGCAATGTTTCACTCCGGCTCCTGGTCCTGCCACTCTTGTATGAACGCCTCAACATTCATCCCACATTCTGCCGCTCTCTTCACAATAGCCCTAGCCTTCTCCGCCACTGGAACATCGATCATCTTCCCGTCCAGCGTCCAAGCTCCCCGCCCCTGCTCCGCAGCTTTCTTGTCTGCAATAGCCACTCTAACCGCCCACTGCAACTCCTTTCTCTCGGGACTGAATATCTCCTGCACGACTGAAACCTGGGTGGGGTGAATGCATTGTTTGCCGTTGAATCCCAGCCTCTTACCGTCCTGTGCCTCGGCCTTGAGGAGGTTGACCGCCCGCTTGTCATTCGGGTTGCTTGGTGAACGCGAGCTATATGACGTGCACACGAGATCGATTACGGAAGGGAGATTATGCGCTCGGGCGGCGGTTACGATGGCGGAGCGTGCGTACAAGAATTCCGAGAGGGAGGGAGTGCGAGTGATGCTCAGGTCGAGAGCGAAGTCTTCGGCGGCGAAGACGAGGCCTGATAGTAGAGGGGTGGCGGTGCAGATTTCGGAAAGATTGGTTAGGGATTTTGCGCTTTCGACGAGCGCAAGTATGGAGATTGGTAGGCGTGGTGTGGACGAGGTGGCGGATGAATTGGCAGAGGAAAGGGCGTGGTTCACCATGTCGTGCACGAAGCGAAGGTCAGAAGCCGAGTCAACTTTTGGAACAACAATGGTGGAGAAATTCGCTGATTGCAACTACAACAGAGATCACCGAATTAGCTTGGGCAGGTTCCCGCACTCAAACTAAAGCTCTGTCGTTCGCGTTCCAATGTCTGCGCACCATTGTTTTGAGATCCTTCTCTGCCAGCCCACTTCCAACTGAGTTGATCCGAACAGCTCTTTCACGAATCCCATCTGGTTTGGACCCATCAAGTTCCCGCTTGACCATTTCACGAGCTTCGTCTTTTCGGGACGCTGTTACGCTGTCTTCAAGATCGTAAGCCACGCAATCTGCGGCTATTTGCCGGGATTTCTCGAGCATGCGTTCATTCGATCCGGGCACTTTTAAAGGGTTAGGTCAGCTTAATCCCAGCTCTATGCGCATTTCAGCTACTAATAATTTGAGAATTTTGCGCAGGATTCGTACCATAAAAAAGTGCCCGACGGAGGACGTTTCTTGCAGCCATAGCTTGTGCTTGTGCTTCAATGCGATGTCACTTGAAAGACGCCTGTAAAGTCCAGGTGGCTAGAAGGGAAAGAGAGTGATTAATTTCCATGAAAGAACAATATACGCTCTCGCTGGAGCGGGAGCTTTAATAGATGCATCCAAACAAAACGTCATTCTGCTCGGTATCAATCCATTCTCCTCGGCTTGGTTCCGGAAAGGAATAACCATCATTCCCCCTCAACTCACTAGTTAGTTAGTTAGTTACTCGTGGCCTTGGCGCTGGCTTTGTTGGTATCTCACGATCGTCCAACGTCCAGGTGAGTAAAGACTTGTTCAAGCTGAGGGAAAGTTTTCAGAAAGATGATAGCACCGTCAATTCCATCTATTAGTTTCCCTAAATATGCTGAAGTCTCGTCGTCTTCTCCGCGAAGAAATTACGTACTCAGACGCGAAGGAAAGGGAGGTGAACGTTCTCCATCGTCTAAAATATCATGACCAACAAGTTCGCTTCTTCAGCCATCTCAATGACAAGCGTCAATGGATGAAAGATGTGGTAGCACATCATCTGACCTCCGTATCTGCAGACGCGTGCAAGGTGGCAGAAATGGACGATTGGCTGTTTGGCAGCTTCAATGTTTGTGTGCCAGTGACCATTAATGGGTGGCATGGGAGGAAACAACTAGGGGAGCGAGTCCTGCTTCGATTCCCACTTCCGTATCGGGTTGGTGAAAGCTTTCGACCCGGGAATGGGGATGAGAAGCTCCGATGTGAAGCCGGCACTTATGCATGGCTTCAAGAAAACTGTCCAGATGTGCCAATCCCAAGGTTATACGGTTTTTCAACATCAGTCGGTGAGACTGTAAGACTAAATACTGTTGACTCTGGAACAGCTATATCATCAGCCTAACTGACTATCTAGTTCACTCGAATTGAAGCGTTATCTCCGATAAATCGTCTGTACTTTTTTTTGCGACAACAACTATTGCTCTTGTTTGGCCGTGCTGCACCTTCGAATTACGTCCGCCACAAGCACAGAATCTCCGCCCCTGGCGTGATAGGGGCCGGCTACTTGCTACTTGAGTACATCGAGCCATCCCAGGGAGCGATGCTCTCCCACACGTGGCCTACTCAACAAAAGAACCCTACTTTGCGGACCAATCTATTTCGGGATTTGTCTCGGATATTGCTGAGTATTAGCCGAATATCGCTCCCGCGAATTGGCTCATTTGTCATTGACAGTGATGGGTTTCTTCGCTTAATCAACCGTCCCCTGTCCATCGAGATCCACGATTTGGAGAACGAGAATATCCCAACTGATATTCCTCGCAACTACACATATTCAACTGTTGATTCATATGTGGTGGATATCCTTGGTATCCATGATAGCCGCTTCCGGAATCAACCTAATGCGGTCAATAATGTCCAGGACTGTGGCTACCAGATGGCAGCCTTGACCGCAATGCGAACAATCTTCCCATTATTCTTTGAGCGAAAATTTCGCCGTGGTCCATTTGTCTTGGCATTAACCGACTTACACCAAAGTAATATCTTTATCGACGAAAATTGGCATATTACTTGCCTGGTGGACCTTGAATGGACATGTTCTCAGCCAATTGAAATGATTCAACTCCCTTACTGGCTGACAGACCAGGCAGTCGATGTGATTGATGCACAAGAATACGACACGGTTCGAAAAGAACTAATGTCCATCCTCACAGTTGAAGAGGCTCAGATGGCCAGTCTTACCAAGCGGGCGGATCCCCCGAACGAGGAAGCAAAACCAAAATTATCGCAAGCTATGGAGAAGACGTGGTCGACAAAGACATTTTGGTATACCCTAGCCCTATCCAGCCCGACAGGTCTTTTTAGCTTATACTACAGACATATCCATCCTATATTCTCCGAAAACTGTTCGGACAAATTTGGTGAAGTTATGACATTCTTCTGGGAGAGAAATGTTGCGAAAGTTGCTGCAGATAAACTTTCAGATAAAGTGAAATATGACAGGGCACTTCAAGCTGCTTTCGACGCGTCTCCTTTGGGATGATCAGTGGAACTATTCTGGTCACTTCTGCGGTTCTCTGAACCCTTAGTGGCCCCTTCATTCCCTTGGCTATCGATATGTCTCTGAACAGCTTCGCCTAATGCCCCAAACGCGTTGGCAACATGTTTTTCGTTCCTCCTATCCTGTGCTACTTTGCCTGACGAACTCAGTTGTTGGAGAATTTTTGAATTCGCTTTAACTCCAACGGTAGCTTCCTCGATTATTATTTCGTCTGAACCTCGTTGGTCCGCCATTCCAGCGTGCACTTTTCCTGCTGTTTCTTTCAGAATTTGAACGGTTCAATCTGAAAGAACATACCTTCGTTCACGAGCTTGGCCGTAGCTCCCCCGAATCCGTATGCGACGATCGCCCAGCTAAGAGTAGCAACAGCTTGGTTTTGCACACCGCGTTCCTATCGATGTTTGCTATGAACAACCGCTTAAGCCTATTAGGTATCCTAGATAATGAAACAAACAGATCGTACCGGTTTCATCCACCTGGAGCTGCTAAAAATTATCCTTTATTAAGGTAAAAAGCACACACAAGACAGAAGTGTTGCTGAGCGTTGCTAGGTTTAGAGTAACTGTAGGGATGAAATAACGAATCCCATATTTCTAGAAAGACTACCCCGCAACAGGCACCCGACTCCAGTAGAAAATGATATCCAATCATGACATTGCTGAGATGGCCTCCTGTACAGCAGTTACAGTCGAAAAAGGACCTCTTCCGAACCATCACGCCAGCTGCTCTGCGCTCAGTTTGATCGATCCAAGAATAGGACATACTATTTCGCAGACTTGTCAAAAGCTATTTTTTTTATTTAATTAATACGATATAATTGGAAGTCTGATTATGAAGTTTGTATGTACTCCATAGTTGTCTGGAAAGAAAATGCGCGTTCCTTTCCCTCCTAAATTGAGACACAAAGATGCTTCCAAGTTGCTCACGTGACTGCCGTCAATCGGGTTGTTTCGATACCTGGCCCTCTCCTCTACAGTAATTGTTCAAGAATCACAGCATTTAAACAAGCTCATCTGGTTAGCTTCTGGCCATGGATCAAACGCGTACTGGCGACCTCAACTGGCGCCTCAGTGCGCATCCAATCACCCTATTATTCTTCCTGGGATTCAGAATAGGTGGGTTGATCTGATCGTCTTGCAGCCTGGAACTGCACCCTATCCCCCAAGCATTGTCATAGTAATCTAGCTGTTGGGAGGAATGAAGTCTGGCTAACCATTATTCTCTTTGTCCAGGAAGCCTACTAATGTATCTATTTGGCGTCCTCTTCATCAAGGATTTGTGCGTCCTCTCCCGGTTCTCTTCCGTGCTTTCAACCGCAAGCAGATAACGTTGTATATATGGAAACGATGGACTGACATACGGCTTTCCTCAGTGTGTTGGTCTTTATATTCACCCTTCTCCTCCTCTCTGCCGATTTCTATTATCTCAAAAATATCGCCGGTCGTCGTCTCGTCGGCCTTCGATGGTGGAACGAAGTAAATACTTCCACCGGCGACTCCCATTGGGTCTTTGAGAGCTCCGATCCCAATACACGCACCATCAATGCTACAGATAAGCGATTCTTCTGGCTTAGCCTCTATTCTACTCCGGCATTGTGGGTCGGATTGGCAATTCTGGCGATTATTAGGCTGCAAAGCGTGATTTGGTTGAGTTTGGTCGGTGAGTTGTTGTATTTTTCGATATATCTTGTTTCGAATCCGGTTAAACAAATGAATCTAACCTGACGGGTAGCTATTGCACTTATTCTAACGATCACCAATACTGTGGCGTTCTCTCGATGTGACCGTTTTAGCCATGCTTCCACTTTTGCGAGCAGCGCCTTGTCTGGTGGAATTGCGAGCAGTCTTACCCGCGGAATGTTTGGACGGCTGTTCAGGTAGCTCTCGGGGGCTATTGCCGACTCTTTTTAGGTGCGAGGGTAGCCCACATTCTCGAGGCGAAAGCGGCCCTGGTACTAGCGGGGTCCATAGTTTTTTTCATGAATACGGAATGGTTTTCTATCATTTTCTGGCTTGAAATTCCAAGGTTCATTTTATACGTTCGGCGCGGCGTCTGGTGTTATGGAAGAATACGTTTTAAATCTCGGTGGTAACCTGGATTTGCTTTCGAGGAGTCATGATGTACTTGTACTCATTGATATTGATTGTCATTGTTTCAACGATCAAGCACGCTCATACGTCTGTTGTTCCGTAATAGACAAGTTCCACAGGATGAGCTCTTTCGGTGGCACTTCACCTCTTACATTTTGGCGCGTTGCACCTCCGACAAAAATTTAACCTCCTGTCTCACGGCCAGGTCCCTCAGGATCTCTTCACTCCCGCCACCCACAACAAAAACTCTTACATCACGACTGATTGCCTCGATTCTCGCTCCCTTACCCGCCTTGTTATAGCTTGCGCCGCCCAGGACCTGCTGTGCTTCGCGGCATACCTTTTCCAAGCAGCGCGTACTCATTACCTTCAGGAGCGCCGTCATACCTCCGACGTCGATATCTTTGCCGGTCCTGGCATTTAACTGGATAGTATAGGCTAATTGCTCCAAAAACGCTTGGCATGGTTCGATGAGTTGGCCGAATTTGCTGAACTTCGCGCGGATAATTTGATTGTTGATGAGTGGTTGACCGAATGTTTCGCGGGTGACGGCGTAATTATAAGCGTCTTCAACGCAGACGCGGGAGAGGCGGATGCAAGAGCTGGCCATTCCCAGACGTTCTGGGTTGAAGTCTATTCCGCGTCAGTAATGGAATTATATGTGGTATCATCTTAGAGAGATAAGAAAGGGGTCATGCGTACTTGACATTATGTACTTAAAGCCTTCGTTTTCCTTTCCAATGAGATTCTCCGCGCGTACTTCCACGTCGTCGAATCCGAGGAACGTCGAACCGCTGGCATTGACTCCGGAGTTGTACATCCTTCGTCGGGTAACGCCTTTAGACGTCAAGGGTATAATCAATAGCGAAATGCCCTTGCGGCCAGGTCCTCCGGTCCTGACTGCCGCCGTGCAGTAGTCGGCAAAGATACCATTGGTAATCCATTTCTTTGCTCCATTGACAATGTATTTGTTGCCGACTTTTTTCGCTGTGGTTTTGATGCCGGAGACGTCAGACCCGGCTGCGATTCCAAAGAAGAAACCAAATATTAGTCTCAGGCTGATTTCAGGACTTTTTGTGGAATAGCTGAAACGAACCATCCGGCTCAGTGATTCCCAAGCAAAAGCGAAGCTCGCCGCGTGCTACCTTTGGCAGATACTTTAGCCTCTGCTGCTCATTTCCGAAATTCATAATGGGAGGACAGCCGATGCCGTTTCCGCCATTCATGCCCCAGAGCACGCCGGAAAACCCGACTCTGCATTGGAGTCAACAAATTTTGACCAAAAAGAGTAGTGTGAGAGTTGAGCGGTTTATATAGTTACCTTGACAGTTCGTCATTGACGACGAGATTGTGAAACACATCCCATTTTTCTGGCTCAATGCCCGCGGGCATAGACAATCCTCCCATGTATTCCCGCCTGGTGGGCTTGATAATAGCGAACCCGTTATCAACGTATTTTTGAACAGCCTAGATTCCAGGAGATAAAGTCAGAAGACGGCAAATTTTCGAATAAAAGGTGATCCAAATCTCGGTTTGAGTACGTACTTCGGGAGGGACATGGCCATTTCGCTCCCACTCCTCAGCATACGGCATTAGATCATTCTCCACATAGTCGCGCACGAATTGGCGCAGCTTCCGATGCGATTCATCGTAATATGGCGATGAATTGCGGTAGTACCATAGTGGTTCGGCAAAGGGAGCTGGGACTGGCATGCTGATACGATAGACCAGAAAATTACTGGATTCTTTATGATAGGAGGGCTTTAATGGGTGAACGGGGTAATTAACTATGTGAATGAACCGCGATGGAATTGTAAACAGCTCAAAGCACCTGGTTGATGCGCAACATTGATGGACGTTCCGTTTTTTGACGATCCTCTTCGCCTCGATCGGTATCACAAAGCCCGCATCATCAAATTGATTAGTTGCAAATCAACCGAGTACCGATGCGGGAGTTTGTGGGGAAGCTCTGGAAGCTCCAAGAGAAGTTTGGGGGGGAATTCAAACCTCCGCGTTAAATAACTTCATAGTGAACCTCGGTTGGTTCTGAACTGAGACTTTATCAGCGGCCAGGAACGAAAGAGACCTTAACTGGGCTATTATACAATACTGCCCAATAGACTGGTCTTTATTCGAAAAGAGGAAATGAAATTAGGGGGAAAAAAAATCCCACCGAAATACATCTTACTTGCGTCTGGCGGAGGGATATCGTGGAGAAGTCTAACTACAGAGTCGCACGCTCTAACATAACTATAGCTAAGGCTGGGTATCGTTAACAATCATTCTAAAGCTTGGACGGCACCCAGTTTGGGGCCCTTTTCTCCTTGAAAGCTAACATGCCCTCTTTGGCGTTGTCTCCGAAAAACAAATCGCTCCCATATCTATCCATCGTCAAATTTATAGCCTGGTCGACGTTACTAGTCTCCCACGCCTGCCTTATGCCTGCCCGACTCACGATGATGCTGTCGGGGCTCATGCCAGCAATTAGCTTTGCAACCTTGATAGATTCAGGGATCAATTCTTCACTTGATACAACTTTCTGAACAAGGCCCCAGTCTAGAGCTTCCTGGACTGTTAACTTATGCGCGGTCAATGCCAGCCACATGGCTCTCTGCAAGGTGAAATTCCAACAAAGTCGCGGGAACCCTCCCTCAAGGGCTGCAGTTCCGCGAAGAACGTCGGATAGTTGAAAATTTGAATTGGAAGAGGCAATGACGATGTCGCAATTGAGAATAATTTCGAACCCACCGCCGAATGCGTGGCCGTTGCAAGCGGCGACAATGGGCTTCTTGCCCACGCGCCGTGTCATCCCTCCAAAGCCATTGGGGGGGAATGGGTTTCTCCGCGGTGTATCTGGATCGTCTCCCTCAAAGGTAGCAAGGCCCTCTAAACCACTCAAGTCAGCTTTCTGTTAAACGAGGTAGCTGAATGGGGATAAGCGGGATTGTGTGTATGTACCTTTAAGGTCCATCCCAGCACAAAAGGCCTTTTTGCCAGCACCTGTAAGAATAGCAACAAGTCTAATTGACTATTAACACCGTTCCAAACCTTTCGGTATAAGAAATCAATGCACATATGCTGAGCCCTACAGTTGCGGTTCCTCATCAAACCATTTCCAGACACGATCCATTTCCCATGCCGCGTCAACATGTAAGGAGTTCATTTGTTTCTCCAGATTTATTGTGACCAGTAGGACGCGAGGAGCCGGGAAATCCAGGAGTACGAACCTCACCGGCGGAGGGAGAGTATCAGTAGGAGCGCCCATCACTGCGCATCTGTTGTGCTTTAGACGGGCAAGCGGGGATGGACCTCACAAAAGGTCAGTTCGCCTTTTGAAGAGTGATAAAAGATGGCAGAACGCAATTGTGCTGAGAGCCCTGGGTTAGTTATGAAAGCTGTCCTCTTCAATAGGTGACATCCAAGCTTTATCCCAGGCAGTTGGCTATCACCTGGGATGGCCGTATGGATGCGTTGGGATCAATTAATTGTCGACCGTGATTGGGTGTTTTTCGACCTGGATTTTGCGCTCTGACACGGGATTGGACCGACCCCGATGATTGATTTGAGGTCATTAACTAACATTTAGGCAACGCAATAACCGCAAGCCATACAAGATATCATCCCCGCGTCAACATGAAAGCCTCTCCGAAAGAGATGTTACTCAATTGCGGAGCACTGAAGCTGCATTTTGGGAAATTATTTTTCAAATATCCTGAGCGAGATAACTAGTTAGTGGTGACTAGCAACCTAAAAGCTTAAGACGACAAGTCATCAACTGCCACTCTCAAGACACAACAATGGAGATAAAATCGACAGCATCTCCGCCCTTTCTTTCTGGCAAGAGAATTGCTGTTATCGGACTTGGAATTTCAGGCCTTGCTTTTGTTAACTCATTGCAGAAGCGATGGCCTCAAGGCCAACAATTCCCGGAAATCGTCATATACGAGCGAGATGCTCAGGATGTCGTCGGCCGCGAGGGTTATTCAATTTCTATTCGCGGAGATGGGCTTTCCGGCGGAATGCAGGCGTTGCAGAGGATGGGCCTTATGGAACGAGCGTTGAGCGTTTCGCTGACTGGATCGCAGCCTCCTAAAGAACGCGGATCGTTTGGCGTGTGGGATCTGGATTGGAATCGACTTCTAGAGGTTGGTGGGCCAAAGCCTGATGCGGATCAAGTTGAGTTGGGAATGCGAATCCCGAGAGATGCCTTGCGCCGTGTCTTGTTGGACAATGTTCTTGAAGACCAGAACGTGGATATACGTTGGTCGACTCAATGCGTAAGGGTTGAAAAGGCTGAGGACAAGGTCCGACTCGAGCTCAATAGTGGCGAAACGGATATGTGCGATTTGATTATTACCTGTGATGGAGCAAACAGCAAGATTCGAGGCTGCCTCAGGCCAGATGACAAACTATCCTTTGCTGGCGCAGTTATGATCATGGGCACCGCTAGATTCCCTGAAGGACGGGTTCCTTTACCGGTGAATAAAGACTGGGGCTTAGTACTCGGTGATAGGGGTGGAACCGGCTTATTTACATCTCCAATCGACTCGAAGAGCGCGGTTTGGTGCCTAAGCTACTTGAACCCAGACCAGAGAGAAAAGCTAAACCCTCCCATGCCGAAAGAGCAGTCGGACAACTTGTTGCAGGAGGTACTGGAACGCGGCAGTTCGTTCACCGAGCCATTCCAAACCCTAGTACGAGCAACGGACCCATCTACTCTTCGACTCTTCAATGCAATGGACAAACAACCGTTCGAGCACACACATTGTGCGGATCTACCTGTGATATTCATTGGTGATAGCAACCACGCCATGAGCCCCTTTGCAGGGAACGGTGCTAACATGGCACTTCTTGATGGGTGGGATCTTGCGGAACAATTGTCTCGAGCTGAATCGTTAGAAGAAGCGGTCATGACGTATGATAAAGCCAGCATCACTCGATCTCAGAACGCAATCGCAGGGTCTCACTGGGCCATTTCGATGGCACATGCGACAGGGTTCAAGTTGTTCGGATATGCCATTGCCTTAAAGCTTGCCTCACTGACCATGTGGCTTAAAGGGTGAGAAAGGCTAAGGGTGAATTATTGACTTTCAGTGGTATTTTTGGAAGTCAGTCCAATTGTTGATACTGACTTCACTTTTCCCTTTATACTTTGAACTATGTGGCTGTATAGCCGTTGATTTTCATATTCACTTTGGGTATATGTATGGATCTGAGTGATTATGGGTTCCAGCTTAGGATGATGGTATGTTAAACAGATAAGCTAATCCGCTTTATCAGAGGCGCTTCACAAAACTACATGGACTCAGAGCCGTAGAAACCATCATGCTCTTGAATATATATCACCACAAGACTTATATATGACATCTGTTCTGTTCTATACCATGCTGCCAAGCCGAGATGAAATGTTTTTCCAGGTGCCTGGAGATTAAATGCTCAAGGGTGCAGCAATGCATGGGCTCAGTTCCGCATCTTCATGCAAGAAGCCGCCAACCAGAGACATATATCAATGGGAAACAAAAGAAAGCCATCTCGCCTCTTTCAGGCTCCCATAGCAAGGAATTAGGTAACCTCTCAGCTGTAGGGAAACATGGGACCAAGTGGGATGGAATCACCGTCACTGTATTGCAGTGGAAAAAGACTGAACAGTAAAAGACGAAAAATACACAACATTGCCTGAAAGGGTAAGGTGGCAGAGGGGCCCAGTGAATGTGTTGATCGGCAGGTGAGCCATATATATATTTCGTCTCAAAGCCTTTTTCTCTTCCTTGCTTCTCTTCCTCACAACCACACTCTTGCTCACTCATATTGCAGCCACAAAGACAATTTCCTAAAAGGAGGCATCAGTTCTCCTTAGAACTTTTTGAGCTCCACCAGGCCACTCTTAGTAAGTGCTTTTGCTTGCAATTTCAGCCAGCTTGTGAACTTGAAGGAAACCACTCTCAGGCACTGAGATCACTTGAAGTGATTGTCTGGTCTTGGTTCCAAAGCACATGACAGCATTCCCATCTTTTATACCCTCTGGTTTCATTTGACATTTGCTCATACCAAGCCTGGGCCCAGGACTGAAGCATCTTGAAGATATCAGTGATAGACACGTTGATAAACATTCGTCAATAAATCAACATGGCTAACTGGAAAGATAATGGTAAGTCTTGAATGCATGTGTTTTCGTCCTACTTGCTTGCATCCATTATATGACCTTCTCTCTGTGTTTCCTCAGTGACTGCACATGAAAACAATTTCACTCTGGAAATTCTAGAGTTGCTGCCTGGTTGACAAAAATAGAAGGAAAATGCTAACACTCTCCAGAGGTTGACAATTGGAATGGCGGCGGTGGTGAAGACCGTTGGAATGAAGGCGGCTATGGTGGATATGATGACGAAGCCCCGAGGGGCATTGGCGAGACTGGGGCCCCCGGAGACAGTGATGGCTGCCGCAAGTGAGTCAAAGGTTTGTCTCCTGGTTAAGAACGATCTAACAATTTCATTTGCAGCTGTGGACAGTCCGGCCATTACGCACGTGAATGCCCTGAGCCTCGCAAGGGTTCTGGTGCCTGTTTCAACTGTGGTGAAGAAGGGTAGGCCAACAAGTCGCTTCAAAAGATTGACTCGGTTCTGATATGATGAAACAGCCACAGCAAGGCAGACTGCCCAACTCCCCGTGTGTTCAAAGGGGCTTGCCGTATTTGCCAAGCGGAAGGACATCCTGCTTCTGAGTGTCCAGACAAAGGACCAGAGACCTGCAAGAACTGCAAAGGCGAAGGTATTTTCTCCATCTGAAACGAGTAACGCCAGCTAATGCGGCCATTCTTTTTGTGGAAAGGGCATAAAACAATGGACTGTACCGAAAATCGCAAGTTCGATCACAATGATATTCCAGACAAGATGCCCGAGGAAGCCTGGGAAATCATGAAGAAGGCAAGCGACGAAAGGGATCTAGAGGATTTCCGTGAGGTAAAGGGTCTCCAGAATGTTCACTGCCATCAAACTAACCCTTATTGAAGGGCTTCAAGATTTATTCAAAGGCTGTTCCGCTAGCAACGTTCGACGAGATTGAAAAACGGCTTCGCGAAGATAATTTCAAAATCTATCTGATTGGACTGGTGGATATCTCCATATAACCCCATCTTTGGTATGTTTAAAGGCTAACATTTTCCAAGAAAAGGGAAATTGACGACACCCTCATCTGTGTCAACCTTCAAGGGAAATTAAGCTGCAAGTACGTCGTCGGGTTTTATTTTAGCGACAAGCCCCAGCGTACGACTCTCAAACCGCGCTGGCCATCTTCCCCTGAGGAGAATCTTAAGCGCCTCGCCGATGCTGGCTTCCCGCTGGACCGCCAAATTCCCAAGTGTGATAATTGTGGAGGTATGCCTACTCGAAAAAAAAGCCATGTGATGGTGCTATAAAATAATTCTGAATCCGTGGAAATAGAAATGGGCCATACTCGTCGTGGCTGCAAGCAGGATCGCGCTGAGGTCGAAAAGATCGAGGTCAAATGTGTCATTTGTAAAGAGCCTGGCCATCGAGCTCGCGACTGTACCCAGCCCCGCAGGGAGAATTCTGGATGCCGAAACTGCGGGTAAGGCGGTAATCCCACCGATTACTTTGGGAGAAAAAACTAAATTCGGACAGAGAATCCGGCCACAATGCCAAAGACTGCACCGAGCCCCGCTCTGCTGAAGGGGTTGAGTGTAAGAGATGCCAGAAAGGTATGTATGCCCCCCAGTACAGTGGTATAGATGTACTAAAGTGTGCAGTTGGCCATTTCGCGAAGGATTGTCCTGATAAGCCTTCTAGGGCTTGCCGTAATTGCGGGTGAGTAAAGTTGAAAGCCAGGAATTTAGAATAGCATAGCTAACACGTCATGCAGAGAAGAGGGCCACATTTCCAAAGACTGTGACAAGCCTCGTAATATGGACAACGTTACTTGTCGCAACTGCGAGAAGAGTATGCCCGTTCCCAAATGTGAGATTGAGATTGAGATTAACGGTTCTATTTAGCCGGACACATGAGTCGTGACTGTCCCGAGAAAAAAGATTGGTCCAAAGTGCAGTGCACCAACTGCAAAGAGAGTGAGTACTGACAAGAGGATGGACAAGGTTCGGCCTCCGAAACTGACATTTATTTAGTGGGTCACACTTTCAGACGCTGCAAACAACCAATGGAAGGTGCTGACAACGCCAACGAAGAACGCTATGGCGGAAGTTACAACGACAGCAACAAGCATGGCGAAACAAGCGACTGGCAACAAACCCCGACCCATGCCGAAGGAGAATGGTCTGGAAACCAGGGCAACACTGACAGCCGCTGGTAAGATTGGTCATACTCATTTCACTGAACCCCTTTTAGAAGCTTCGATCTTTCCATGGCATATCGAAATCTCTCTTGCCAGAGGAAAGTTGCACACAATCAAGTTAGAATCCAGAAAAGTCTTTGGACATGGGAAAAGTGAAAGGCATCTCGAAATGGGACTTGCAATCTGGGGTATCTCCGCAAAAATGAACGGGCCGCATTTGAAACAGGAAACGTAGCAACAGGAAGGATAGGACAGTAGGGCCACAGAACTCATGCCGAGTCCAACACTAGATAGATATGTAGCTACCTAATTGAAGACAAATGCTTCCCACGGAATTCGTTCCTAGATATCGCGACAGTCTTCAGGCTCAAAAACCCTGATTCACAGCAAACCAAGAGACAGGTAACATCAAGATGCCCCAAGTAACTATCTCAAGGCCCACCTAATCCTTTTCTTTTTGTGTTTCCTGAGAAGTGCAAAGGCAGGGACAGCTAGAGGATCAAAGCAGACCTTTTCATGGGGATATTAGGCTATGTTGGAAAATCACAAAAACAAAACCAACGAGCGGCGCAAATTCGGCAATTGGATAATGTCTTGTAGTTTGTGAAGCCGAAATTTGATAACGCCAAGTAACTAACTAACATCTGCTTGCTAGAATCGGTTAAAATCGGGTCTCGGCGCTTCTGGATAGGAAAGTCTGCCGAGATGTTTGTGGAGTTTTATGTAAGCTCGGTTGGTCGGTTTGATTGTTGCCATAACTAGTTAACTTGAAGCTTAAGCGGACTACAAGCCTTTTGTTCGTTCTATACGCGTGTGGAGGAGGTGTAAGATATTGCTTCTGTGGAGGCATGCTGGCACAGAGCAGTTTGTCGGGTCGCGATTGTGGAACCATGCCATTGTTATTGGGCTAGAGTTTGGCTTCTCACGCTACTGTAGCCGCTTCTCTCTCAGTGTTTGCTCCATATCATGCTGTGAATGCGAACTGTTCTTTGAAGGAGATTGACTTCCACTATTTCTGCATAGCTTGAGTGACTCGAACACTCCAGGAACAATACTAACAAGTAAGACTTCCATGAATCGGCTTGTCCTGAGGAGGAAAAGCTCATCGACGATCATGGTCCGTGGAGAACAAGGACAAAGCGAGCCATTCTGAACCCAACGGGATTTACACGCGCCATCCACGGCAAGCCCTAACTAGTTACACCATGCCGAACCGGCTTTTCAAAGCCCACCAGGTTAATGACGAATGGGGCTGCCGGTCTTTGGTTAATATGATCCACATGGGCACCACATCCTTCTAGAAAGATTACATCGCCATCTCGACATTGATATCATCATATTACATGCATGCACGATTGGCCGAAAATTTACATGTATGGTTGCCCTGGATGATCTGTTATCTCCATTTCTCCATATCCCCGATTCGCCCTTTTTTTTTGTGTGTGCAAAGGACGGGAGGCCCGTGGGGAAAAACTGTGGAGGCAAATATACATATCTCCGCTCCCATTTCATCGAATGACATGGCGAGCCTTTCTACTTCAGTGGCCCATCTGCTTCTTGGCCTAGTTAATACTCGGATACTTTGGCGCCTTCCCAGTGGAATGGTTAAAAATAATAGAATGAGCCATACATCAAACTCGTGGATGCGGGGACCTATGCTGTCCTCTTTTCAGCTGAAGACGGAGATCTTCAGCCCATAGCACGGGAAATGGGACGGCAATTAAAACCCTCCTGCAACCCCAGCTTTTTTCAAATCCTCTTTCTTATCTCTGTGTTACTTAATCGACCAGCTGACTGACTTCTTGTGGTACCATTTCTGTTTCCCCAGCTCTGAGAGCCGATCCGTTACCTTTCTTTTTTATCTCATGCCTGCTCGCTAGTGAGGAGCGTTAATTATTTTTACAATTGAGGAAGAAAGCCTGTACCTGAGCAATGGGCAGAGGACGCTACTTTGGGTTTCGTGGAACGAAGCTGAATGTCGCGATTGGTGTAATCGCCGGTTTGGACTTTCTGTATGACGCCCAGGTATCCCAAAAAACAATAGTCAATGGCTAACCTAGGGCACAGGCTCTTTGGTTATGACCAGTATAGTTTAGCTGATTCTCAGAGGACTGGGTTTTCATTGTAACAATCTGATCTAGGGGTGTTATGGGAGGTCTCTTGACTCTTCCATCATTCGCACGTACTTTCCCAGAGATTGATACCACCAAGGAGGGGCAGCTGGGCCTCACTGACAGCCAAAAGAACCATAGGGCTACCATCCAGGGTAATTATATTTGGTTATTCTTCGGAAATTCTAGCAATGAACATATAACTAACGCATCAGCATAGGAATCTCCATCGCCTCTTACAATGTGGGGTGTTTCTTCGGAGCCATTGCGTGTATTTGGATTGGAGATATCCTTGGACGACGCAAAACAATTTTTGTCGGGTCCGCTATCATGATAGTTGGCGCTGCATTGCAATGTTCCGCCTTTCAACTTTCTCATCTCATCGTTGGTCGTGTCATTACAGGCCTTGGAAACGGGCTGAATACCTCTACGGTCCCAACATGGCAGTCAGAATGCTCCAAGTCCCACCGCCGTGGTCAACTAGTTATGGTAGAAGGTGCGTTGATTACGGGTGGGATCTGTCTCAGTTATTGGCTGGACTTTGGATTTTCTTTCCTTGAGCCCAGTACAATCTCGTGGAGGTTCCCTATCGCGTTCCAAATTCTATTCGCTCTGATTATCATGGGGACGGTCCTGGGTTTGCCCGAATCCCCTCGATGGTTGATTCTCAAAGGCAAAGAGGATGAAGCGTTGAGCGTTTTGGGGGCTCTGAGTGATCTCCCGCCTGACAACCCATACATTCATACCGAGTTCAGTGAGATCAAGGGTACCGTTCTCGAAATGGCAAAGGGCGGATTCATGGATCTGTTCACCCGCAACAAAGACCGTCATCTGCACCGTGTTGTTCTGGCCTATGTCAACCAGATGTTCCAGCAAATTTCCGGTATCAATCTCATCACTTATTATGCCGCTGCTATCTATGAGGGCAGCATCGGTCTTAGTGGATTCCTGTCGCGAATTCTGGCTGCTTGCAACGGGACGGAATATTTTATTGCCTCTTGGATTCCGGTCTTCCTGGTGGAAAGAGTTGGACGGCGCCCACTTATGCTTTTTGGTGCGGTTGGCATGTCACTCTCGATGGTTATCTTAGCTATCTCCACCAGCTTTGAGGGCCAGACGAAACCCGGTATCGTTGCGGCTGTTTTCCTATTCGTGTTTAATACTTTTTTCGCTATCGGTTGGCTGGGAATGACCTGGTTGTATCCTGCTGAGATCGTACGTATAATCCAAACACTTTGCTTTCTCCAGTTAATTTAAGCTTACATGATCACTTCAGGTGCCTCTACGCATTCGTGCTCCTGCGAATGCCCTTGCCACTTCAGCCAATTGGGCTTTCAACTTCATGGTCGTCATGATTACACCGGTCTCGTTCAGTTCTATCAAATACAGGACCTATATAATTTTCGCTGTCATGTAAGTCCATACGATCTTCCTAGTACACTCCAAGGAACGCAGTTTATACCAATATCTCCTCCTACAGCAACGCCTTCATTATCCCAGTAGTCTACTTCTTTTATCCCGAAACCGCCTACCGCTCTTTAGAAGAAATGGATACCATATTCCGCAACACGGACTCCGTCTTTTCCGTTGTCCGTGTTGCCAAGGAAACGCCCCGTCGCTATGGTAAGAATGGCGAAGTACTTATCGATCATGACAAGTCATCAGAACATTACATGGGCACTGCAAAGGTTGGTAGTGAGAAGCTAATGGCGTATAACAAACACCATACCAATCCCGATTATCACATGGAGAATGGCAGCTCTAGCTCTTAGGTGGTCGGCCTATCTCGGTATCTTGTTATTTTTTAACTCTTTTATCCTGCTGTCCACTGGACGCAAGGACAATCCACCCAATTACTGCATCATAGGGTATGATTTTTCGCATAAGAGTTTGCGATACATATGTTTACGAGGCCATTGAGAAAAATAGAAGGAGAAGTTTCATAATTCCTAAATAGAATTTAGTTGCCATATCTTCATCTGAAAGCGGGAGGATAGTGATACTATTTAAAAGGGATAGACCAAGGTCCTTTTAGCAAGATGCTACTCCGTGTGAAGGTTCCCCCTTTCTGCTAAATAAGGTTTAAAAACCGCCAATTGTAGGTCCCATCCGTCGGGAAGATCAATATCCAATTACGTCACTGAACCAGTGTAAGCGCTTCGTACACTCATCGAGAAGCCATGCCCACCCATTTCGCAGAGACTCATATGAGCTTTTTCTGTTGCCCTTGCATTGTCAAACTCCCTGGAAAGTCGATCAGTTCGCTATCAAAGTGATTCATCATGGTGCGAACACGAGCTCAGGAACGTGCAGAAGCCGCTTCAGGCCTGAAACCAGCCAAGGCGGAAGAGCACATCCCGGCAGAGCAGCATGCAGCGGAAAAGAAACACACGCAAAAGACAAAAGAAAAAATCAAGAATAATAAAATCCCACCAGCAAAGAGTATGTTTGATGTTTTAAAAACATGTTCCGAGTTCGTTAAAAATAAAAACGTTAGAGACCCAATGCTGATATTATTTCTTGTCATTTGCTTCCCAGCTCCCGCAGAGCCGCTCTCCGTAGCTGCGCGTGATGAAATCCAACAACTGGTGAGGGAACAAGGCAGCCTTCCCCTTCAGGAACTCGGACTGGGCTTCCCGCTCGATTCAAACTCTACAACAATTCTAGCACTTCTCTTTGAAGCTATGCTGAAAGCGGCCCCAATTTCGCACATAAAAGCGGACGGAGCGCTCAAGGCTCTGATAGAGCATGGGTATCAGGATATCAACGTATTGAAGAATACATCGTGGGACGAACGGGGTGAAGTGTTGATTGAGGGAGGGTATCGGCACTACTGGAAAAAAGCGTCATCGCAACTGGGCGAGTTGGCGGAATGGGTAATGGAAAAGTACGGTATGTGGCTTGTTTTGATTTAATCCTACCTTGCTCTTTCATTTTGTCTCCTACTACATCATGGTTCTGGCAAACGCATTGATGCAATTGGCCCTTTGGCCTTTGCCATTGCGGCATACAGATGGAGACCTGAGCAATCTCTATAAACAAACCGCCGGCTCTCGTGCGGAAGTCAGGTCCGCTATCAAACAGATAAAAGGTATCGGAGATGTCGCTGTTGATATCTTCTTGACCTCCGTCCAGTCTGTTTGGCATGAAGTGGCGCCATATATCTCGGAGAAAGGTCTCGTGACGGCTGAGCATATTGGGATCGGAAGGGACATTGAGGCCATTTATGGATCTCTAGATAAGGATCCAAGTCAGATGTGTATGTTAGCGAGGGCTCTGACGAAGATCAGACTGGAAAAGGAAGAGGAGGAGTATATAGTGCCAGAAAAGGAAGATGAGGAAGCGGATCAAAGGTAAAGGAGGTGATGGCTCTGTCAATTGCTCCAAAATATGAATATTGGGTACCTTGCAGTGCCCTTCCCACAGGCTACTTTTCAGCTCCTTGTGTTTGTCGAGGAAAGATTTAAAAATGAAGTACTCCGTAACAAAACACCAAACAATTCATTCTTTCACAACCTTCCCCAAAGCCCCTTTTTGACAATAATCACGTGATCGAAAACCGGCTGAGATTAGTCATCACGCTGCAGGAGAGCTTTCCAAGTTGGCGATCAACTCCGCCCGCCCTCCAGGCAGCTTCAATTTCGCTCCTCCATCCTCTTTTCCTGCTCTTGTCGTCGAATTTCCTTTTGAAACATGAAATATCTCGCCTGAGTCAATATTTGTTTATGCAATCCTTATATTGATGTGTATGTACCCCATTGTTAGAATCTGTCTACGTGTGCCAAAGAGGCGCAATGAACAGCTCTAGTTACTGACCAGCCACCTCTTTTACAGACATGAATCACGACCTGCCAACTCCTTAAACTCCTTCACCTCACGGGGCGCATTCTCTCGAAACCATTTATTGCAACAAAGCTCGCGCGTCTGTTTGAAACGAATACTTGAATTTCGACCAAAACGCAAACAACAAGTTCAGTTCACTTACTTCACCGTTGGAGAATAACTAGCCGGACAATACCCCGAACATGGACTACACGAATATCTTGTATGTGAGAGTCCATTTCCGTTCAGATGATACCCCATGAGAATTGGTTTTCGTTAGGAATGCCATGGCTGCTTGAAATCGCGCTAATACGCTTACTGCAGCCGCTTGGTCAATTTGGCCGTTGGTATCATTATGGTGCTTGGTGGAATCTCCCAATTCTTCGCCGATCCAAAATTGTAAGTGTCAACACTTCTCGCCGGGATTACACTGTACAAAGGGCGCATTGGAAAAAAAGCTCTTTTTCCGCGTTTTATATTTTTCGCTGACGGTGCAATAGCCGGAACATAATCGTTGGCATCTACGTTATTCTGTTTGGCTTGGGTATGTACATCCACCTCGAATTTTGAGCTTCCGTGGCGGGATACTAACTCTCTTTTTCCCAACTTTTAACAGCTACTGGTGGCCTTGAACTCGTACCAAATGTCCCAACACAGATTTCAAGGCATGCGTCATTTATGTACTCGTTTATCGGTAGAGGAATCTGTAAGTTAACCATTCCAAAAGGGGCGGACTTTCCCTGTCCATGGCGCTTAGAACCATGTCCTTACTGGATTTCTCTAGTCTACATCTTCGTGGGATGTATTATCCTTGAGCACCACGTTCTACGCATTATCGCCGGGTCGATCGTGGGGGTTGTGGGCGTTGCCTATGTCGCTCTTGAATATGTCCCTTCGATCGAGCCACCCGCCAATATGCGGGAGGCAGAGGCCTCATGGGGCGCTGAACAGATCTAAAAATCATGGGCCAAAACTTCCCTGCGACAATTAGATCCCGTTGGCTCCCGATATTTTGATACCATGAGACTTTTTTTTGGACCAGGGCAAATTATCTCCGTCCGGTGTTGCTCTGAAGACAAGAACAACATTTTTCACACAACTAGGTCGCCGGGTGGGTCGAGTATACGGTGCCATGTCCTTCAAGGGCTGCTCACCGCCGACGATTCTCCTTTATAGGACCCGCACGCAAATGATATTTTCGTCGTCATACTCCTTTCTAAATAAATTGCTGCCACATATATCTGGTTAATGTACGCTACCATGTCTTACACGCTGTATTTTTAAACAAACAACATATTGCCGCAGACAGGAATCAAATGCATCAAGGATATCTGACAACAAACCAGGTCTAGGGTCATCTAGTTATTTAGTTAGGCCTACTCTATACGGTCTATCAAGAGGTATCCACACAGTACTCCCTAATATATTACTCACCTCTACTAGCCTGGGCAGTCAAGCGGATTTCTCTGCTTGCCCTTGGTCATCGACATTATTTTCCAACGCCATCTTCCTAACTGATTTCCACTCCATCCCCGCCGCAGCCACCAACGACACCGCCCCCAACGCAACCGCACAACAGAACGTCCTCGTCACTGCATGATTATACACCTCCAGCACGCCGTCTAGGTATTCTGCTCCGACAACCCCTCTCAACCCCGTGGCGCCCTGATCCAGCACCGTCTTCGCATTCAGACCCGGCACCCGCCCCGCCAGGCCTTTCAATAGTTGGTTCATGAACACATTCTGCGCGACGGAAAGCCAGATCGTGCCGCCCAGGATCTGGGCGAAAATGAGCACCACAGCGCCTGTGGGCACGTCAGTGGCTACGAGTACGGTTTGAGCGGCCGTGTGGGCCTGTTGAATGCCTAGGCCGGTGCCGGCGCCGAAAATGATTTGATACCCGATCCACTGAGAGGCGGGGGAGATCACTTTGAAGGTGGTTGTGAGGGCGGCGCCGATGAGGAGCAAGGTGGCGCCTAAGATCATGAATGGGGTGTAGTAGCCCGTCGTTGAGACTCCGATACCTGCGACGAAGGAGAAGAGGACGGTGCCTAGGGTGGTGGGGAGGATGCGGGTTCCGGAGTTGAAGGCGGAGATGCCTTGGATGGCTTGGAACCAGATGGGGAGCTTTTGAATCATGATTAGGGTGTGTTGCTGGGCCGCTTTATGGCAAGGAGTTAAGGACACTGACAAAGTATTGGACGAGGTAGAGAGCGCCACCAGCATGGAAAACGTAGCACGCGCCACAAGCCACGCTCCGCTGCTTGATTATGCGGACGGGCACTGTGGCCTTGTCGGCCTCCCATATCTGGACGGCCGCGAATCCCACGGCAGAGACGGCTGAAACCATGAGGAGGACAATAACGGGAGCACTGCTCCACTCATAAACAGAGCCACCCCACTGCAAAGCCAGCAGAAGGCAGACAACGCTGGGGATGAACACTGCCGTCCCGAGAAGGTCCATCTGACCCATCTTCTCCCGCCAGGTCATTGACGTCTTAGCGTTGGGTGGGGGATGGAGAACGAATAAGATGGCTAGGATGACAATTGCGCCGATGGGCAGGTTGATGTAAAAACACCAACGCCAGGTCGATTTCGTGGTGAATGCTCCTCCCATAAGAGGAGCGGCCACAGATGCAACGCCGTACATTGCGCTATACGAGCTGAGAAATATAGGCCGTTTCTCCAAGGGCAAGGAAGCTGCCAGTATGCTAAACCGGATATCAATGGGTTGTTCTTCGACTGAACAGATTTGGAAAAGCGTACATTATGAAGCCGGCATTGATACCAGCACTGCCTACTCCGGCGCACGCACGGCCGACGATGAAAGCTTCAGAGGATGGAGCCGTTGCGCAAATTAAAGATCCTATCTCGAAAATGACCACTGACCCCAGGAAGACATTTTTGATGGAGTAGAGAGTAAACAACTTCCCGTAAATAAGCTGGAAAGCTGCAAAGGTCATAAAGCTAGACAGAGTTAGCATATCGCATAAGCTAATCTTTCCAGTCAGCGGGACGGCTTACTATGCTGAGCCGTACCAACCAATATGGTTGATGGTTTTGAAGTCATCCGTTATTCTTGGGATAGCAGTCGTGATGATGGTTTCGTCCTTGGTCATGAAATAAATGGATTGTCCCTAGAGCGAGGAATATGCTGGGGTTTATAGGTTCTGAACATACCAAAGCACATAAGAAGACTGAAGCAGCCAGCGAAGCGACGATTACGGCCAGGTTGATGCCCTTGGGGTAACCAGGGTCAGCATCTAACACATCACAAACAACTCCTGCAGGCACATCTTTTTTTTCTGTGACTCCTGTTTCCTGACTGGTTGATTCTGTGCTTTCTTGAGACGGGCTGGCTTTCTCGGAGGACGACATTTCTTCAGAACCAGTGAATATTGGCAGGGTGTGGTTTTTTTGCCCAGCCAAAAATATTGGTTGTTTTTAAGCTAGAGGCTAGAACAGTCAGAAAGACGAGCAGTTTATGATTCTCTTTGCTGTAAGGAGTAGAAATGCATCATCCCCCTGTCCGCCTGTAGTCAAATATGCATGCAATGACCAATAGCTAGTTGACCATCCTTCCGCTTGGCAACAGGGGGCCTAAAGCCAGCCCAGGGTCACATCAACGGCTCTGAAAGTTTCGAAAATAGCTTTCTTGAATATGTTGATATTGAACAGAGTATTTCAAATGAAGTTGATTTGATCTTCACCATCAGTAGTTATAGTCTGAGCTGTGTGAAATCCACAAGAGAACTGTATGATCCGCCAGGCTTTGAGTCAGCAGTTCCCCTGATCTTCCCTCTTCCACCCCACATCGGACTGGCTCTTCATCTCCACCTTTCCCTTTAGCACAAATACCCAAGCTTGCGTTGCTTTTGTGTTGACTAAATTCGTGGGCTTCGAACGCTTTGTTTTTCAAAGTTAATTGCTGTGTCCTGTATCTTACTGATGACGAGAGACCAGGTTTCCATACGCCTTCGACGGACGTCGGCTGGGGCGCACCCATTGACAAACGAGAACATGTGAGCAGCCTATCCTGGAGTCAGAGCCACTGCAGGGGGGAACCGACGAGCAGAAACGTTTACATCGAGCATCGTTTCCGGGATGGGGTTATCTTTGTAACCCAGAAGGAGAGGACGCCATGTACTGCCCTGCATCAGCGATCGTGGAAGATTGCTGACTTGATAACACGCGGGTTTCAAATACTCCGTTTGACCCTCGATAGCATGATTGACGAAGATTTTCGAGCCAGAGTTCAACGTACCATCGAGATGGTCCATAAGCTCCTGTGCAGAGCTAAAAGGCTGAAAAGAACAGAACGTTGTGAACTTCCTAAGCCCGAGTTTCCACAATCAACGGATTGGACACATCGACTTCTCCCCGTAGAGAAATCATCCTTCAATCCAGTTCCCAGATCATGAGTACGAACGACACTCGAGCCCATTGCCTTTGTCTTGCTGTGGTGTTCAGGGGATGCCAGATGGGCCAGGCATCGATCAGGACGAACGTAGGCTAAGCCGGGCCCACAGCATTGGTCTGGCCAATGGGAATGCAGCCAGATTTGCTGACACGGGCTGGTGGATTCAGATTGCCCAATCAAATCCCGCGCAGTGCTGATTTCCAATCTTAGACCTCAATTTAAACCCGATATGGTCTAGCGTGGCGGAGCTGGGGGGCTTGACGTAGGCCCCCGAAGGTTATTTTTTATCAGATTGCGGCTGGCCTTTGAGAAAGTCCCTCTTTTTCGACGCTTCCAACCCGTTGTGTCCATCAGAGGAGGACGCGAAGCTAAAGTAGAGTACGGAGTATTAAATTATTTCTTTTGAGTATATGTAATCATTAAGCTGTACAGAGCTATCTACGTAGTAGGGAAAGCAAGTGGAAGAAAGAAAAAAGAAACATGATGAAAAGAATCGATAGATTACGATTTTTTAAAAGAAGTGGCAACCCAGGGAAGATAAGATAATCGATCGTTGCAAGCAACCTTCTTTCCCCCCAAATAATATCTGATGCACCCAACGACTTTTCTCAATCTGCGTCTGCAGGGATCAAACCACCTGTCTTCCCGTCCATCACACTTCATGCAGGCCCTTTTTTCCCTGAAGGAAAGCCGGAACACAACAACTCGTTTAGTTATTTGTGCCACCTTGCAAAGATAGGATTCAACTCAATCCCGCCGCGCACTTCGGACATTATCTCTCCTCTTGGCTTTTCTCCTGGGCCCCCCTGGTCGTCAGGCCACACTCCCCCAGTATCACATAACTACAACCAGAGATCTCCATCAGCCGGGACGTGAGTGTTCTTCTCCCACGAATAGCGAGATTGTCAGATAGAGCTCGAGCTCCGTTGGCTTTCTGTCGGGGTGATAAACTCGAAAGCTTCGCATCTTGCATTGCATTGCTTTAGGCGCATCTTGTATGGTTGGCCCGTCCCCCATCCCCCCATCCCCCCAACGTTAAAGCCTTTCGTCTCGCCGTTCCCAGTCTCACCTCTCTATCTCCTTCATAGCCGTTTTCTTCTTTTGATTTTTCTTATTTGGTCAAGCCTTATTTTCTAACCTCTTTAATTTCCTTTTTTGCAGATTCAGTTCTCCCTTTTTCGCTCACGTTTCTCAGCCCTGTTTGGCCGTGGAGGCTTATCTCCGATTTCCCATACACTGCAGATAGCTCAAGGCTTGAGCCTGGAAACTACTCGGTCGTCCAACCTCGCATCCACGTCTTAAATTCCCATCAAGCTTACATCCCCAACTTTTCGAATCTGCTGCATCCTGTGCACCGGTGTAGCTGTCGTTCGATTGCGTCCCATTTACGTGGTTGCCTGGAACAAGAGGCCTGACGGACCCTCATCCTCGTGCACAGTTCATCGAAAGTGACTCGGTTTTGCAATCAGTTTTGTTTCAAAAAACCCTCGTCCTCGATTGGTTTTGATCGGATTTCATCTAAATAATCTCATAACTTGCTAAATTATACCTTGGGTGCCGATTTACCAGAGAAACGAACCCACGCTCGGGCATTTTGTGGCTGGGAGTGAAGATATCTAATAACGGTGCTTCTTGCTGCTGTCGAGGGCGGTCTGTGGGTCTGCGACAGGATCTATGGATATTGTTAGAGGAATTCCGCCGTCCACGGACATCATGATGCGCCATCCATCAGCAGAAGATCTCGATGCCGCACATCAGCTCGTATCTTCTGCCCGTGGAGGACGGGATCAAGCCGCGGATCCCAGCTCTTCAGGACTCGGAATGAGATCCGAAGGTGGTGACATGTTGAATATTCTTGAGACAGAACATACCCAAACTACGACAAGTCCAGGCAGAGACGATGAATCGAATGACGAATCGCGGCCCGACACCACACGCCAGTCGCCAAAGCCTCGCGGCAGAGAACAGGTTTTCTTGGGCCATTCGTGTGTGTAAGTGTAACCAGCTCCTTGGTCATGGTCTCGCCGTATAATGTTTCTTGATGCTGACATGCATTTCGGTATAGAAACTGTGGGACGAAAAGAACACCTCTTTGGCGCAGAGCACCTAATGGCTCAACAATATGCAATGCCTGTGGCCTTTACTTGAAAGCCAGAAATGCCGACCGTCCAACAAATCGTAATCGTCACTCTTCCGCCGCGAACGGGCCTAATGTCCAGCAAAATATCAATTCGCGGACAAGCATATCCCCTAGTGGTGGGTGCTCTGGTCGGCAATCGAGTGCGACTAACGATGACTCGACCTTCGGGGGGACTTGTCCAGGTGGCGGTAGCTGCAACGGAACAGGAGGTGCCATCGGTTGCGATGGCTGTCCTGCATATAACAATCGCGTCTATAAATTGGCTTCGCGGCCTATCCCCGTCAGACACACTTCGAGAGTTTCTCCTCAAGCTATGAGTCAGTCCGGAAATCTAAATCAAGATACAACCGATTTATCAGATGTCCCTACTCAGGATGGAGGACTACCAACAGCATGTCAAAACTGCAATACTACGGTAACTCCGTTGTGGAGACGAGACGATCAGGGCCACCCTATTTGCAATGCTTGTGGTATGTCTTATTTTCTTCATTTTTTAGTGGAGCAATGGCTAACATTTCATCTTTGCTCATAGGACTTTATTTCAGGCTGCATGGTTGTGCTCGCCCAGTTGCTATGAAGAAGTCGATTATCAAAAGAAGAAAACGCGTTGTGCCAGCCCTGCGGGATAGATCCCCGACTGCAGGTTCATCCATTGATTCATCGGTTTCTCCAGAAATGTCTTCCGCTTTCCTTGCATCGAGCCAGCTCGATTCTCGCAGGTATTCGCATGGGGATCAAACCAATTCTTTTATTGTCAATGCCAACGAACAGCCATCTCCTCAAATTCAATCAGCATATCCCGCTCCTCCCGCCATCGATTTCACTGGATACAACTCCCAGTCGCTGTCCCTTCCCCACCATGGTCCGCCACCTAGTAATTCATTCAACGGTGATCGAATCGCTCCAAGCGACCACTCAACTTCAAGTGCGACTTCGAAAAAGCGTACTCTTGAAGAAGCAAACTCAACGGATACGCAGCCTAACGCTCTTCCCCATGCCTCCGACATCCCATCATCAGCTCACCTTCCACCTATCAATCCCTCGGCCACGTCCTCCGTATCCCATCCAGGTCGTTTAAGCTCCATCTCTTCCTTACTCAACCATGCAGAAAAGCCCTACGAAGGCTCGCTTGTTGACCCATCTCTCAGCTCTTCGAACGGTCCTCGATCACAGCCGCAGGTCTCTTCATCCTATTCTCCGACACATGCTCCGGCGTCGTTGTCGCCTCCCACATCAGGCAATACCGGCTTGTTGCCAAACTCAGGTGCTATCGGCGCTGCGATGCTCTCAGAAGAGGCTCTCAAGGCAGAGCGCCGAGTTCAACTACAGAGAGAAGCCGAAAATATGCGCGAAGCTCTGCGCGCGAAGGAGAGGGAGCTTGCTGCACTAGAACCGTAGTTTGTTCAGACGGTCATTTTCTGGCGCTTGTTTTGGTGTGTTTCTTTCTTAGTGGCGCGCTTCAAATGGGGGATTTCCTTTTTTTTTTCCTTTTTTCCCCTCTTTCCGCTGGTGTCCTTGATAGCGCTGTGGGTAATTGGTATTCAAGGATAGGAACGGTTTGTGGGCTGCTTTTTTGTTCGAATTAATTGATTCACTGGTCTGGTTCTTTTCTTTGAGGGGGGGAGAGTTATACTCAATAGTCAGGTTGTAATCAGGTATGTTTGCTTGCGGCGGTTATGGGAAAACCCTGCTTTGTTTGCTGTACTTTCTTCTCCTTTCGATGGCCAATAATGACAAGAGATATTTTTCGTCTCCGTTTGTTTTCCTTTTAATTCAATATGGGCGTAGCTATTGCGAATAACACCGGCGTTCTCGCAATAGCACCAGCATTCCGCAACCTCAATCCAAATTCTTGATAAGATTAGATTTGGTTGCCAAGCCGGGAAAAGCGCGAGCGCCAAGGCGATTTTCTTGAAGCCTGCCATGTTTGCAGCTTTACTCATGAGACGTCAATCATTTGATACAGACTACCAAAGAAAAAGAATAAGAAAAAAAAAGGACAAGAAAACTGGTTAGTTAGGTGGTTTCATATTCTGCTATTAAGTCTGTATAGTCAGTCCCATCATTCGATCACCTTTAAACCCCCTTGTGTTTTCGCTCCCGATTTCCAATGGTAAAAGTGTCAAGAACTAACTAGTTAAGACTTCCAAATGCAAGGTAACATCATCTTTCTTGCAAGGGACCATTCTTTGTTGACGTGTGGCGAGAGTTTGTCTGACAAGGAAACAAATGGGGACTGACATCCGCGGCCATTTGAAGGTGGACGTAATGTCGCTTCCCTATTTGTGTCGTAACTAATTAGTTAACTACCTCTCCAATATGCACCTGCAGAGTTTCAACCTCACGATCAGAGAATCAGCCTTCCCAGAGAGTGATGCCCAAAAAAAACCCATACCAACCTTGCTCCTAGATGGTGTTATCTCAAATGACAACAGTCGCCCCATCTGGTAGCAAAACCCAACCATGATACCCAAAATATCTATTCAGATGTCTTCCGCCAGTATGCAATTGCGGAGCGGCGAGCTCGGCAGAGGGCCCGACCGTCTCCTTCTCGGTTTTTTATTGGCGGCCTTCGACTTCGAAACATATGCCTGCCTCGTAGGGGTGTAAAAGGTTCCCAACCAGCCGTTGGCTGGGAGAAGTGTCTCTTGATCATAAGCCATTCGTTCGGTAGGATCAGCAACAGGCACGTTGTCATCCTCGTCATTCTGATCTTGTTGCCATGTCCCTTTTGTGGTGTAGAAGACAGAGACATGCCCTGTAATCCTCCGTAACAATTCATGGCCCCGGTATTTGCCGAGGTCGTCCCATTTCCCATCGTACAGAACCGGATCAACATATTTCATTGCTTGTCTGAGAATTGCTCCTTGTCGTGTCTCGCTACTCAGCCACGATTTTGGTGGGGTAACGATAACAAACAGAGACACTTCTGGAGGCGTATAGCTGCGCTCTGAAATCGAATCGCCAAGCCAGTTGAAATGGTGAACGTGAGGACGATTAGCCACACACCATTGTTGCCACAATCTTTCACCCTGAGCGATGATATCGATTCCTTTCTGACTTTCCTCGTTGTCGGGGAAACATGGAATAAGGGATTCCTCATCTGCATCTTGGCGGGATAGCTCGTCTGTAGACAATGTGCTGCCTTCCCCGTCGATAAAGAAACGGGAAAGAGAGACTCCCCCGTCTGCATCTTCGTGGGGCAACTCGTCTGTAAACAATGTGCTGCCTTCCCCGTCGACAAAGAAACGGGAAAGAGAGACTCCCCCGTCTGCATCTTCGAAGGGTGAGTCATCTGTAGACAATCCATTTTCTTCTTCTGTGATTAAGAAAGGTGAAAGAGAGAGATCCCCATCTGCATCTTCGCGGGCCGAGTCGTCTGTAGAAGATATGTTTCCTTCCTCGCCGTTTTGTGTCTCAGTTGTTTGAGCAGGATGCGGTTCCGGTCCAGTCTCGCCATCCACAGGGACCGAACATGTAGGGCGAAAAGTCAACATCAAATCGGCCATGGTGTTTTTCGAGCAGTCTTTGTTGAAAATTGTATGATCAATAATCGTAGTTAACTGATGAGTTGCTTCTCCAGATATAATAGTCATTGACTGATGAGTGGTTTCTTCAGATAAACAGTTGTGCAGGTCGCTGGCTTTATAGCTTTTAAAAGAGTCACTTTCAGAACGGTATGACTGAAATATTGCATCATCACAACAATCGCTCCAGTTGAGCTTTTCTGGTTTAAGAAGCTTTGACAGCTCTGACTCCTCTTCAAAAGCCTGAAGAACGACATCATCCATGGTTGTCGAACTCTTATCAACATGACGAACCGCAAAGAGACCTAGGTCGTATTGGCTGTCGTCGTGTTCAAAGTTTTCAGGTTTCTCTTCCGGGAAATACTCGATGTCAAAGAGCATATTGACATTGTGGTTCCTAGATTCAACCTTGGATCCGTAACCAGAAGAGGGTGCTTTCGATAATTTTGATGAGGTGTGTGAAGGTTGAACTGAAGAAAGAACGGATCGGACGATGTATACCTCTGAGTCATGTAGTCGATCCGCACGGAATGCTTGAATATCCGGGACGGGTTCCCTAAATGGAACGACAAAGGTGCCGCTACAGAGCATCATTCTTCCGGTCCAGTCCCAGATAGTAGCGTCTATGATATAAGCTGGACCCGGGTTTTCAGCCGTGGCAACATAAGGGTAAAATTCATTTCCGCGACCATGCTGCCTTAGCCTTATAGGGTAGCCGATGGAGCAGTAATGGTTGGGAGGAAGGTACTGAAGGGAGGAAACAGCATGGCTCTCTAGGACTTGAAGGATGAACTGCTTCCAATCCCAGAAACCACTAGTTGGCATAATTCGGCGAGGAAAGCTCGAGGTTTAAGTAGGTTTCCGCAACTTCCGAGGCAATATACGAGATGAAGGTGAGTGGTAAGGGGCCCCCTCAAGAGATCCGCTCAAGCCTGGAAATGTTAATAAAAAGAATTGATTATCGATTTCCACACGACGGTAGGGAATTTCTCTCCTTGTCAAGCCGAACAGGTCTCATCGGCAAATAAACGAAATAAACAACAACCACTGAAAGTTGAAGTAAAAGATTCGTTTAAAGGTACAATGCGGAGCTTGAACAGGCATACAAATAGCAAGAAGGCCCGGAAGGTGAAGTTATTGTCCTCCTCCCCTTCACTATGTGTAGTAATGACGCTAATTAATTTGTGAATCCCTTTGAGGGCAGAGGTGGTAGAGAACAAATATCACTCTGACCTTACATAGCCAGTCACAAAGCAACTTGATCAAGTCAGATATCAGCACCCAATCTTGTCAGTTGAGTTCTAGTAGTCGTTGCCAGGACAGCTGCAATCAGTGCAACAGGGTTGGAAGGTGAATTAACCCACAAAGCACTGGATTTCCGAGGCAAAGTGGTACATACACATCAGCAAGACGTGAAGAAGACATCAAAAGCACCCCATGCTTCCAGTCACATGGCACTTTGGTGTCCATTGGAGACCTGCAAACATTGGCCACACCCTGAGTCGGAAATGAAAGACCGGCGAGAGGGCAAGCAAACAAAAAAAAAAAAAAAAGACAAGGAGAGATGTGAATGGATATGTGAAACAAGTCTTGATGAAATCAAGCTAGCAAGAAATGCTATAAATGGGTGACTGTAGACACAAAGCAGATTCCTTGTGCTTGTGTGGTTTTCTAGGTATAACTGGCCCTTTGAGGACAAACAGCTATAGTTGCGACGATGAACTGTAGCAGAAGTGTGATGAGAAATGGCATAAGAGCCACCTGAAAAATGTTCAAGTTAGCTGCAAGGGCCATCGTCTCTGATTTACTCACAGACGATCATGGTCATGACCAACGCTGTCATTGTTGCTTCATGCTGTTCATTTCAAAACCGCCATGTTTGACAGCAACTTGTGTAGTTCCCACCTTGTCTGTAATTCACATTAAAACGGTGGAACTTGTGGTTAAGTAAGAAGTTGCACAGACAACTCAATGGCAGAATACTCCATTCAGAGAAGAGAAGAGAAGAGATATTTCTTATGATGGCGACTCCCGAAGAAGAATTGATGTTGAAGTCAGAAGGATGAAATTGAAGAGAGAGAGAGAGGGGCATGGGAACGAACCAAACAAAAAGAAAGTCAGAAGAAGGTTATCATCGGCATCAAGTGACCGTCGGAGATAAGTTTTTGACTCGCGCTCGGAGAAAACGCAATGCGGTGGAGCATCTTGTTATTAGTCAGTTCGTGAGGTTACAAGGTCCGAGAATGGCGCAGAGAGGGGCCCAGACACCTCTCTCCTCTCCTCCTCCGCCTACTACTGCTGCTGCTGCTTACTGCTACTACTACGTTCCAGGACTTGGTTCCATTTCTGCCATCTCCTTTCGCGGTAGTTAACTACTCGGTCAATTGGTGCTCCTTATGCGCTCTTTTCGTCCTTGCTCCCAAGCCTTCCGGACCATACGCCGATACCACCAAACCCTCTCGCGAAATATATTCCATCACCCCGAGCTGAGACCCGTCATACACGATTACAGCGGCAGTACCATCCTACGGGTAGCATACGCCAGGAGAGCAATGGCTACAGCAATGGGGAAGCGCCTTGAAGGCAAGACAATTCTAGTGACTGGCGCTTCGTCCGGGATCGGGAAGAGCACCGCGATGGAATTCGCCCGCACCTCGCCGAAGAATCTCAAGTTGATCATTACCGCGAGAAGGTTCGACTCCTTGAAGGCGGTCGCCGAGGAGATCAAGGCCGAAGTTGGCGACGGCGTAAAGGTCTTGCCGTATCAATTGGATGTGAGCGAGCCTGAACAGATTAGTAAATTCGTGGGCTCGTTGCCTGCCGAGTTCCAAGAGATTGATGTTCTAGTCAACAATGCGTAAGTTGCCTGCCATAGCCGTCCACAAAATTCTCGCTCCTATTTCTAATAGAATCAGCGGTCTTGTAAGAGGTGTTGCAAAGGCTCCCGATATCAATACCGAGGATATCAAGGTCATGTTCGACACGAACGTCACTGGCTTGATAAACATGACCCAAGCGATCCTGCCGATCTTCAAGCAGCGTCCAGACGGTGGCCGAGGAGACATTATCAACATGGGAAGTATCGCTGGACGCGAAGCGTATCCGGGAGGCAGCATTTACTGTGCAACCAAAGCCGCAATTCGCAGTTTCACAGACGCTCTCCGGAAGGAGCTCGTAGCGACTAGAATTAGAGTCATTGAGATTGACCCTGGTCAGGTGGAAACTGTAAGAACATAGCGAGGGCTTCGGGATTTTGCACATTGTTGCTGACCTGGTTTCCGTGTATAGGAGTTCTCCGTTGTTCGCTTCTATGGCGATAAAGCCAAGGCGGATGCGGTCTATGCGTAAGTCCACCCATTGACATGCTCTTAACCCTAGCATTTTTGTGCTGCCGTCACTAATTTCCTGGGCCGGGTAGTGGATGCGAACCCCTCACGCCAGATGATATTGCGGAAGTTGTCGTTTTCGCCGCTGGTCGGCGAGAGAATGTGGTCATTGCGGACACACTTATCTACCCACAGCATCAGGTAAGTTTGACCAGTGAAGCAGCGCTCGCTTCAGCCAATATTGCTGGATAATCGTTGAACTGAATTCCGTAATAATAGGCTTCTCCGACTACCATGCACCGCCGGTCATAGAAGGTGAAACAGTTTCTGGGCTTCTTGGTACCGATGTACAGTAGTCGTTCCCCTCCCTGGGCTTAGACCTCTCGTTTGAGCCAACCGAAACGCAAACCGGAAAGACCACCGGCCATGTAAATAGGTCCTGAATTCTCTAGACTTTGATTTAAAAAAGAAAAGACGAAGGGATGCAAAATCCGAATTTCTTTTTTTTCCGGATTTCCTGATGTTCTCTATAAACGGCCAATGCAGCTAGATAGAAAAAATCAAAGGTTAGCATAGTTATCCCTTGCGTATCCTTTTCTTTCTTTCGCCTCTCCAAATGAGTAGTAAGGTACCTCCGTGTCACTAGACAATATGCGGACAAAGTGTTCCATCCATCCTGTCACTCATCCCACGGAGGTCCATGCTGCGACGTCACCGGGAAATCAAACATTCCCTCCCCGGCCGCGCGCGCGCGCCCTAGCTCGCGGCCCAAGCACAAAAAACCCATCGACTAGTCTTAAGCACATGGCTTGTCTGACAGGAAAAATGGGGCTAGGGAGAGGGGGCTGGATTGAGTCGCTCCAGAGACAGTCTTGTCATGAAATTGTTTCAGCATGGAACTTGACTTGAACTTCGACAGGTAGAAAAAGCAACCTTCCTTGGGAAGAAGAGGGGGGAGGCAGGGCGTTAAGACCAAACCCCCCCCCCCCCCCCCCGCCCCCCGGCCCAAACCAAAAGCTCGCTACGATCAAAAGGAAGGTGCAAATCAAACCAAATGTCAGGTGATTATCTGCATATGTAGCTCATTTTGGAATTTTCGCAGAGAAATTGCGAGGCATTGACAATGTTGGCTTTGTCCAGGTTAGGTGTCAGTCAAGTTAACTAATTAAGCGCTGATGGGCGGGGAGAGGGCGCAACTGCATGTCCCTAGGGGCTTAGCAAGCTGCAGAAGTTGGTCGGTTCAAAGCCATCAATGGTTAGGAGCGGGCATGGAGATATGACCCCAACATTCGCCCGTAAGGCTGATCTCACTTCCTGCAGCATAGTTGCTAGTTGTAGGAGACCTTTGCATCGTTAACTACTCCGTAGTTATTTCATGAATCTTCTCTTCAGACCCACGGGATAAAATCTATCCCAGTCACTTCGGCACATGTAACGAGGTAGTTATATACGGCTGTGCTGTCAAATTTACTCGGCAGATGAAGGGACAGTAGTTATGGCATCCGCTCAAATAGAAGAGGGAATATAAACCAGGCAATCTGCTTGATTCTTTTCCATCAAACGGTGATGATGATAGCCTATGGTAACTACGTTTCGTCATCCAGACCGTCTCATGCCTCACATCAAAACATTTCCCCAGGATGCTCATGGGCCAAAAAAGACAGCTTCTGTTCTTCCACCTATGGTGAACCTGTTCACTTGGTTAAATCTACTGCTGCTTAAAACCCTTGTCAGGGGGGGAAGGAAGGTTACCTTAATGGAGGTTTCGGGAGAAAAAATCTGCATCAGAACAAGCATGGATCGAGGACGATCCCAGCATGATCGCTGCACAAATTACAGTTGAGATGCATATTGTTTCTGCTGTGTTTTTTCGACCCGCTCGCTTCCTCGGGAATTCGACGGCCCCAAACTTCCTTATAAGTGGGGTGGAGGAGGGAAAGTTTTTCAGCCTCAGCAAGTTGCAAATGAGAGGACAAATTCATCATCATCATCCTGTTTGCGAAATTGCCATTATATAGTTACTTGCCATCGGCGTCGAATGGTTCTTTCTCTGTCTCTCTACCTAGCTGGGGGTGGCTGACGCCCAGTGGAATCGCACAATGCCGGTTAGATCCAAGAGGAATGCCAATCTTACCTGGTTCATCTTAATCTAAATATGCGCCAATATCACCTCGGGAAGGATAAAAAAGAAAAGGGGAAAAAAAGGGCAGAGATGGACATGTCAATCTTGCAAACTGAACCTGTGGATGGGCTGTTTTGAGCAAGCTGCATGATTGGATTATCAAGTCTGTGCTAGCCACCATGTGAAGAGAGAGAGAGTGTGTGAGCGAGTGAGAGTACGGAGGAACGAGCACATGCTTCCCATCCAGACGCAACGAATCACAACTTCCTCCCAACACTCAGAGCAAAGTGTTATGCGCCTTTTAAAAATAGCTCGAGAAATCAAGCCTTCAGAGATGCATGGGGTATACTCCGACAACCAGTAAGGAGATTGAAGGCATGCATCCTTTGGTGCTGTGGAGTGCAGAAGAAAATCATCCCCCTTTGAGAGCCCAGCAAAGCATCATGTATAACTAAGTCACAAGTAGCATTCAATTGGATCCGCACAAAGGCGCGAGAAATAAAGAGAGGCGTGAGCGATAAATCTTGAAAGCAGCCTTTTAACGCTGTCTACTGGAGAAGGAGGAGGGTTTCTTAAATTCTTTCATTCTTTTTAGAGTTGAAATATGGGCTTTCCCGTGTAACTAAATACCTGGCCCAGGGCTGAAGACATCGAAAATCAATAGACGGGGAGGAGGCAAGGAAGTCAACAAAAGGATAGTTAACTCAAACCCCGGAGAGATTCAAAGAAGAAGTGGTTTTGCTGGATGGAGACTCTCGAGACCCAAGGAACACCAGAAGGATGCAAAAACCTTCCAAGCGCTTCAGACTGAACTTGTGGAGCAGAAGCGTTCTTCGCGCCCCCTTTTTCTTTTCTTGTCGACTCTTTATCTGCTACAACTTTCCATTCCAGAAGCAGTAATAATCAGCGTTTTACTCTGTCGCATTCTAAGCATCATCAAGGAGAGAGATAGAGTGTGTGTGTGATAGAGTGTGTGTGTGTGCGCAAGTATGGTTATCGAGTAACTCCATACTGTACTCCATAGTTGAAGTGGCAGTTGTGTGAAGCGATTCCCAGGATTCAACCACAAACCAAAGAAATCCTAAACGGCGAGAAGAAAAGGCATCATGTAAATTCAAAAATTCTACGGGACCGGCTCTGAACTCTCCTGCCACATTGTCCCCGCCTCCGGATTCTCCCCTCCTTTTCTGGCGGCAGTTGGATCTGAGCCGAGATGCGTAAACTAGTTACCAGCCGGACAGGTTCAAGTCGCAATTGTAGTTAGATCCAAGAGAGCGAAGATTGGAACACAAGATCATCTTCTTGCTTCTGCTTCGGCTTCTGCTTCTTCTTCTCTTAACCCAGGTTCCCAGGTTTGCAACCCCTGACCCTGACCCTGTCCGAGCGTGGGTTCCATCTAGCGCCATAAACTACCCTTCATGTAGGTTAAAGAAGTGTGTGTGTGTGTGTGGACTTGTTGAGCCAAGCCGTCACTTTTCTCTCTCTTCCCTCTCCTCTCCCTCACTAGTTAGTTAGTGTCCCCCCCCCCTGCAACCCTTCTTTTCCCCCCCCGAAACCTGCTGCTGCTTCTTCAACCCTTGATCAAACAACCCCCATTCAGAAGCATTTTTTGTGTGTGCGGCCAAATCAATTGATCGTTCTTTTTCTCTCATAGCTTGCACTCTTTTCTGTCATCTTGGCAGTGCCTGAGCTTGCTCTGCTTCGGTCTCATTCCTCTTCACTCTCTTTGTTGACCAACTTGCACACAAATCACCCTGCGCGCCGAGTGCAGCATACCATGGCTTCAACCTCAAAGGTGAGTCCGGACCCGCATGTGATCATAACACGCTCTTTTTCTTTTTCTTCTTCTTCCCTTTTCTTTCTGTAAATCCCAATGGGGTGAATTCACCATCCATTCAGACAACTGACGATTCACCCCTTTTTCCTAGTTTCTGCGTGAATACAAGTTGGTCGTTGTGGGTGGAGGAGGTGTCGGCAAATCATGCTTGACCATCCAGCTAATCCAGAGCCATTTCATTGATGAATATGACCCGACAATCGAAGGTAAGTCGCGCTGTTTCTCCCAGTTCTTCGTGTAGCTAGCAGGCGCTGACGTCGCTTGCCTCTTTATTTGCGATTTCAAAACAGACTCCTATCGCAAGCAGTGTGTCATCGACGATGAGGTTGCCCTACTAGACGTTCTCGACACCGCCGGCCAAGAGGAGTATTCTGCTATGAGAGAGCAGTACATGCGAACTGGCGAAGGCTTCCTGCTAGTCTACTCCATCAACTCCAGACAGTCGTACGAGGAGATCATGACCTACCAGCAACAAATACTCCGCGTCAAGGACAAGGACTACTTCCCCATGATCGTCGTCGGAAATAAGTGCGATCTAGAGAAGGAACGCGTGGTGTCCAAGCAAGGTACGGCTCCCCAGTTCTAATCACTCTTTCTCCCTCCCCCCCCCCCCCCCCCCCCCAGGTAATATTACCGCAGACCCCGAAAACCGAAACACACCCCACTCTTTCCCCCCCCCCCCCCCCCCCTCTCTCTCTCTATATATATATATATACATGTACATATTTATACCTGCCACATCTCTCTCTCTCTCTTTTACCTGCTAACAATCGCTCAAACAAAACAGAGGGTGAAGCGCTGGCACGCGACTTTGGCTGCAAGTTCATCGAGACCTCCGCGAAATCTCGAATCAATGTCGAAGATGCCTTTTACGATATAGTTCGTGAAATCAGACGCTACAACAAGGAGATGTCCTCATATTCCTCCGGAGGCGGCGGCTACGGATCTCGATCCGCAGATGGCAAAATGGAGATGGACGATCGCGGCGAGAGCAGCGGATGCTGTGGAAAATGCGTTATCATGTAAATGAAGATGTAAAAAAAAGGACTGGCGAAAAAGAGAAACTTCGAACGCAACACTCCCCCTTCACGACCATAGAGACATGACCGGAGCACACCCTTGTGATTTCCTTTAAATACGAACGAGGATATGTCATGATTGAGGTTGGCGCTTTTAAAGGTCCTTGCAGTTCGTTCAGTCGCCCATCAAATCGCCCCAACGAGCCGGCTGAAATTTCGTGATGCTTTGTTGGCCGAGACCATCTGCAACCGATCGGAGGACCTTTTTTTCCCCCTGCATTTTGCTGTTCACTCAATACCTTGCTATGATTCGTCTCTTTTTTCCTTGATTTATTCAATGTTCGCTTGTGATACCTGGCTGCAATTCCTCGGATTTTGTGGTGCTTTTCATACCCAGAAATATTGTCACCGCCCTGTTCTTTACTACCAACGGTTTGCTTCTTTTCTACATATTGACATCTCTTTTTAATCCCACGTTGTACCAGTTTGCCGCCGACAGATTCTCCTGGCTCTTTCGTGGCGTGGTTCTTTCAAACAAGTCATGCATATTTTACTCCCTTTTTCGCTGTGAGTATTATTCCCCTCTTCGGCCTGGTTTTCTTGCCTTCCTTCCTTTTCTTCCCTCCGCCCACGATCCTTTTTCCATCGGTTGTTTAGTTGCCGCCGGGACTTTTCCCATCTTGATCTGAATCTCGTTCAATCCCATTTTCTTGTACAGCAGGGCTCTCTCTATGCATGTCTCATTTGTTATCTGCTGGCTATTATGTCTTCGGTAAAAAAAAATACAATTTTACTTGCCTCTCAAATACTCTACTTACCATGTGAAAATACTGCGTGTGGAAATCGAGCTGGAAATGGTCACTACTGTCAAAATGCACCATTTGCAGCAACCGTAGCTGCTTTTGATAATATTCTCTTCAAGTCTCTTGGAAATATCTCTTTGCCCTGGTGTAGCTTCGCTCACCTTTTGGCCAAGAGAAACTCAAAGCTTTTCTCTGCAGCGATGCAGTGACAATATGCAAGACTCTCCACCCAGCCTGCATCCTTCCTTCCTTTGGTACTATACCCACATACTCCCTAAAGATTTTTCATCTGCCCTACCATTTTTCCGGAAATGTCTTCCCTTTGGGCAATCTGATTGGGTCAATCACGCTACGCCCTGGGTTAGAACCCCGAGTATATTTACTATACGCTATCTCTCGGCCTATGCATATACTGTACAGGATCGTTTGCTGGGACGACTATTCCCTTAATCTAGTATATCCAACCCCCTAGGCCTATTTTATGTGTTATAGGTTGGATGCTGTCACAGTGGGAATATTTGACATGTCTACATACAGTTATACCCCAGGTTCTGGGAGACCTTTATGTAAATCTATTTCTTGTCTTCCAACTCATCAACCGGATCATCCTCGTCCTCCCTCGTCACCCTGCGACCCTGCACATTCTTCTCGATTTCATCCACCAGGCTCTCCATATACTCCAAATCCGTGCCCACCAGGGTGACCGTATTCATCTTCTTGCCCCATCTCGGGTAACTACCCACCTTAATCCCCCTCGGTTCCACCCTGGCCGCCAATTCAGTCAGATACGACGCAACCGTGCTCTCGAAGAGTGGCGTCGCGAAGAGGAATCGATGGATCCCCTTGCCCTCGGGATCGACCAGTCTCGGGAGAAGAAGCGGTTTTAGACGGGTGAGTAGCCGTTCGAAGAGGGAGGGGACGCCGGGGAGGATGTAGACGTTGCCGTTGATCACGGATATGGGGACCCAGAGCTCGTCGTCGACGAAGAGGTACTGGTCGGAGAGGGGGCGGGTCTCGTCGGTGGGTAGGTTCACCATGCGTAGGCGCGCGGTCAGGGCGGGAGAGGGGGTGTCCCAGTCAAAATCTGGGCTGGCTTGTTGTGGTTTCGAGAGGCGCTTCATGCGGTTGAATGCTTCTTCGTGGAATTTTAGCTTGAGGTTGAAGGCTCTGGCTATTGATTGGTAGGTGATGTCGTCGTGTCTAGCGAAAAGAAAAAGTCGTATCAAAAACACCACGGTAAGCCAGGATGCGAAATATAGTGGGATGGTAAGAGTGTATGGGAAATTGGCAGGGTGAGAAAAAAAAAAAAAAACGTACGTCGGTCCGATTCCTCCACTCGTCACGACGAAGTCATACTTGTTGCTCATGCGTCTTACGGCCTCGATGATCTCGTCCTCGTCGTCGGCAATAACTTCGACGCGCTTCAGCTGAACGCCCATGGAGAAGCAGTATTTGGCGAAGAATGCGGAATTGGAATCAACAGTCTAAGAAGGCAAATTTCCCATTCTACCAGGCATAGCTCCCGGCACAAAAAGCGTGCGGCGAGGGTGGGCCCGGGAGGTCGCAGACTGTCAGTCCATTGACGTCTCCCAGAAAGAAAGAATAAAAGAAGAAAGAAAACCGTCAAAAGGGATTGGACATAGGGAGGCTTCTAGCTGTCTACCTTTCCGCCGAGAACCTCATCTCCGATGATCAAACACGCCGCCGTGGAAATTGTCCGCTTGCTGTTCTCCAGAGCGGTGCGATCGGATGATGTCATCCTGTGCAAGGTGCTGGGCGGGCTAAAAATAGTTGAAGGAATGGGAGGATGCAGAGAAGAAGTACTAGAGAGCGGTCGAGAGACGTGTCTTGTCAACTGGGCGATGCGACTGAACATGGAGTCGGGAACTGGGGGACGATAAACGAAAGGGAAGTGAATGTTGTAGCGAGGGAAAAAGGATCTTTATTTATTCCAAGGAAAGAAAAAGAGAGAGAAAGAAAAAAAAAAGTTGTCCCGGGGGAGAGGAGAGGGGCTGAGGGAGTTGGTCGAGTTGGGAATTCTGGGCCAGAATGGAGTCGAAGCCCTTACCATCGCCTACCCCACCTCCGAACGTCTCTCTTCCTCTCGATAATCACCCATCCACCAGTCCGTACGACGGGGAAGAAAGCATCTCATACTCTTGCTGCAGTCGCTGCCCTGACAATCTTCTGTATTTTGTAAATATTCTTTCCAGATAGATCCACATACATAACTAGACTTGAACCTGAATTGTCATCATCATGGTGTGGACCCAAAACCCCCCTCATCGCAGTATCGGTCCAGGGCTAACAGGTCGCAATCGACATCCAACAGTCCGATACAAGACTTTATACCTTCTCACCGGAGACCAGAGAGAAGCTTCGCAAGTTTCGACTAAGCACATCGAGGGCAAAGGATCCCCAGGCCGTTATCTGTACTTGACCCTCCCCTTTTCCTTCCCCTCCCATCCTAAAAACACAAAAGCATCGGGAGAGGGAACGAAAAAAAAGGAAAATGACGGACAACACAATACCCATCTGTGTCTAACTCGCGACAGACATGATAGACACAAAAAGCCAGGAGATCCGACCCGTCGACGAGCAGGTATACTCCAACATGGAAGATGTCGCCGATGAGCTACCGGACTCGTCACCGCGGTTTATTCTACTCAGCCATCCTCTCACATTGGTATGGGAAATCACACAATCAATAATTTATATATTGGTACCCTATTCATTTTCACTAACTGATTTATTTATTAATTTGGATAAACAAAAGCCCTCCGGTCGACTCTCCGTACCTTATGTTCTCATTTATTACCTCCCCGAGAACTGTAACCCTTCGTCGCGAATGAGTTATGCCGGGGCGGTGGAGTTGATGAGAAATACAGCTGAAGTTAACAAGGTCATCGAAGTAGAAGGGGAGTCTGAAGTGGTAGACATCAAGTCGAAACTTTTAGGAGATGCTTAGGGTTTGGGCCCGTATTCGGAGAGGATCGGGACGCTTCGATGCTCGAAGCACGTCTCTACGATGCATGGCGTTCGGAGTTCTACTTTGCAGGTAGTTAATATTCATGAAGAGGGGATGTAGGTATTTATTTGCCAAGTCTTGATAAGTCCAGGCCAGGTCATGGTTTCTATCGACTGTTTCATAGAAGGTGCCTTTGTTTCGAATTGGGTGGGCCGGGGGTCAGACTAATGTCACCTCGTTGGACGTGTGTGCTCGAGGCCGTTAAGAGTCACGTATAACCAGAAGAGAAGCTGGTGATACTGAATCCCTGGGAAGGCTCTTTCACACGATTTGTTGGTGGGTGTATGGAGAAACCGAGGCATTCTATGGCCAAAATGCTTGTCTCAGGGTTCTAAACAATTGTTTTGTTCCCAGGGTCACCAATGTCTCGCCAACACCGACTAGTAACCAAGTAGAAGTGTTCCTTTTCCTCCTGTAATACCCGGAGTAATGCAACAAGTAGGGTGAACCACAGAAAATGCCATGAGCTGAATCCAGAAGGGGGGAGTGGTTCGGTCTGGGAACCTCTCAATAATCCGGGGACATAACTCCTGCCAACCTGGATTCATTCGGTCAAGATTCTCATTGGGGGGTGAAACTGTCAGTCCGACCGGATCCTTGGTGGAAGGATGAGTGGCTTCCTCAAGCGCAATAATAGGAAAACACCATTCTTCCTAATATCGAATAACAAAAAGGCACCTTCTAAAGATGTGAAAAGTCCAGGTTCATGCTTCTTCATACCTGCAGTTGGTAATCATCCAGACGGCAATATATATCCTTCTTTCATATCGGTCCCAGGACGGTGATGGATGGTTCAGCTCTGAGGCAAGTGAGTTCTCACAAGCTCACTTATACTCATCTTTGGGGTTCGCCAGCAAGAAAGGAGGCCGAATCATCAACGTCGGAGCCGTTGGAAAAGCTCTTGACGAAACAGGCGGACCTCGACAATGGAGACGGTGGTGGTATCAGATTGGTCAAGCGAGGCTGAAAAGCACCGGCGAATCAAGCCCGACCGACCAGCCTCTATAAGATGGCGACGGTATAATCAGAGTACGCTCAATCATCAGAGGGGGCATGATCCTGTCAGTCATAAGGGTCGAACACGGGGGATTTCAAGGGGTTCTTAAACTCAAACGATCGGGGATAAATCTGTCATAAAGAAGCGAGTTCCGAAAGGGCTGAGTATCTCATTCGTGATGCTTTGGAATAGTCACCGATAGTTAGTTAGTGCTCCATCGCGCTTCTCTCAGGGATATCGCCCTTATCGAAAAGGGCAAGTCCTCTTCGATTCCAATTTAGCCCTAACCTAGCTCCGTTCTGATTGGCCAAAAAGAGCCAATGAGATCGCTAGCTAGGTCAAGGGGATGGAGAGATTTCGTATCCACGCGAATCGCCAATCCCGGTTGCGAAATAGTTTACCACGCGATCCCACGAAAGCGTGGAGCAATTGGATCAGCCTTTTTCATGTTGGGCCCTCCGCGAGTCAGCAGCCTACAACTGCCGCACCTTGAAAACACTTCGGTTGAAAACCGGCCTAGAGGGCCCCATGAAAGTTTGCTGATGATATTTTTAGGAGGAAATTCGCCCGGCGCTTTTTTGAAAAAAATCAAACGCAGGCTCCATACGGGGGCATGGAGCCATAAGTTGACTAAATCGAAGAGCGGTGACGGCTTCCCCTGAGATGAAGCCAGGTAATCGTTGCTGGCAAAAAGCGGGCCTTCAAGCGGAGACAATAATGGAGAACCTTTTCGACTTGAATTAGTGGTAAGTTTCGGGAGCACAAAGCGCGAAATTTTCTGGTTGTTGGATCACTCACCTTTTCCGCTGACCTGGTTCTGATGGACCGGGAGTCCCACCCGCCAAAGCTGCTGTGATATCAAAAAACAAACATCTGACGGTGGTTGAACAAAGGTGGTGGGTTGGGTAGTTAACTGATATCTTTTTTAAAGCCACTGCATTGACATGACTCAATTTTGAGGATGGAATCGCTGCAGGAGAGCGTAGCGAATTGGAGGTATGAAATTATCGCGTCATCTTGGGTTGTCGCTTCCAATATGCAGCTTGCCAACGGATTCAGCTCCGTCTCGCTCTTTGGTCGTTGGCGTAAGCTCCTCTCAAGTTTTTGGCTGCCAGACATCCATTCTGTCCGATCAGATTGTTCACAGATCGCACCCGATTTTTTCTTTTCTTTTCTTTTTCAAATTGACGCCATTCGTGGAACACAGCATGTGGACCCAGAATATGTCTTTGTGTGTCGTCGTTTGCAAAAAGCTTAGGTCCAATCTCAACCGTGGTAGTGGAAAATGCGTGACAGTGGCTTGGAAAGGAGTTTCGATGAGCTGTTTGATAGTTATATCAGGGCGGAGTCTCTGTTTGCCCGATTCGTTTTTTGCAATGCTTTCAGGAAGAGAAGTGCAAGGAGATGCCTGGGAACGCGACGGGCTTTTCATGCGAAGCGATCCAAGCAAGAGGCAGACATTGATCCACAGCTAAGCTCTTTGAAGCCCACGGGTTTATCTAGGTTTCAAGTTGGTATCAATACCGCCGGATGGAAGCCATTACCGTCGTCAATACCGAAATTGAATGACATGGTATTTTATTGACTCATGGAGAATTCCCCGTATATACACTGTATTTCACATCGACATAATTTCAGTCCCAATTCCAGTGCCTTTTTTTCTGCAAATCCTCACACCTGTTGAAATCTGGGGAAATCCAGGTCCTCGGGAACGATCTGCTCCTGACTCAGGTCACCCGCCGGGCTCCTGTCCTCCATCCATCCCCAGGTATATTGTTGAATCCTGTACAAAGATAATGTGCATACTCCATACACAGATGAATTTGCACAAAACACCACATTCAGGTATCAGGAATTTGGGTTAACTAATGCAGCGCGAGAAATGGATAGCGTGCACTTAGTAGCTTTCTGGAATGCAACAGTTCATGATAATTGCTCCGTCCCTCGGCCAGAAAAAAAAACGCGGACATACATACATACACACCCTCTGTTACTTTGGACAAGGGTGTAAGGGACGATTAGTTTGTTAGTTTGTTACTAGAGCGGTACCAGCACGAGGCGTTGGGATCCCAATGGCCAGGGAAGCCCAGGTTCGCTAAAGGGACTGTTTGGGTGGGTGGAGGTAAAAAACGAGGGCGTAACGGAGCAGTATGACAGGTAAATAACGAGACTGGTAGCTTCCCGCGCCCCGTCCCAGTTTTACGGAATCTCACTGGTCCAAGCGGCCCACAATACACCGCCGGGACAGCGAGCCCCGCCCGCCGTCTTGCTGGGCCCCACGAATAACAGCGCCCCAAGTGCTCCAGGCCGTATCGACGGCGTATTGCGAAACCAATTGGGCCCTAGCTGCGTTTTCTCCTCTCTTTCACTGTCTCTCTTTTTCGTTTCTTCACTTTCTCTCTCCATCCACTCTCTCTTTCTTCTTCACTCTCTCCCTCTCCCTCTCTCTCTCGCTTTTGTTTCCTTCCTGTTGATTCTTCCCTCCCCGTTTTCCACGCTCCCTGTCGACCTCCTGCGCACCTTCCGCCGCGACCAGCTTGGAGATGGACCTCGTGCATTGAAAAAGGAATCCTCCCCAGCACAGGATACATTACGAACCTGATCCGGTCGTTTTGCTTACACCCCAATCCTACCCTGGGCGGTTGTGAGTCGGGTTGTGGAGGACGTGGACCAATCACCCCAGTCACCCAGTGCTACGAAAATTTGGCCTGCACAACCTGAGAATACCCGACACAAGTGTCGTTCAACGTTCGGCAGTCACACAACGTCGCTGATGGGAAAAGGAAAAAAAAAATAGCATATCCATTTTTATTTTCCCCAACTTGTCTGTGTGTCTGCGGATTTTGGTTTCGTCCTGACACCCTTATCCCAACACCACGGAATCGGGCTTCCGCAATTTGGTCGGCCGCTACGGACAGTTGTAACACGCATAGTCACTCTATTGGCCGCCCCTCATCTGCATATCGCTCTGGTTAGACAAAACAGGGGTCTTTCCTTGGACTTGATCGACTGATTCGCCCTTGGTGCGCCACTACTAGTGGCTTTGACCATCCTCGTGCTGCATTAACCAGCACCTTGGAAAGGAGAATAAATACTGTTGACGTCGTTTTCTCCCTGTCACCATGGCCGAGTCTCCAACTCCTGCCAAATCGGTGGGCTCCAAGGATGAAGGCATCTCCAAATATATGAAACGCATGAAGACCGTCTTGAAAGGTGGCTCGCGTTCCAACAGAAATTCGATCTCCAGCATTGCTGATATCACGGGCGACTCGAGCAAGGCTAAAGCGCCTACATCTTCTTCTTCCCCTATGTAAGAATTTTTTTTTTTCCCCTTTGCCTCCCCCACTCTCCAAACTGCAAGTCACATATCTATCGACTTGAACTTTCTGACCTCTTCTACGACGTGTAGTACTGCCAAAGCCCCAGCGACGACCACCGCTCCCATCACTACGACTAGGAAGACAGAACCGATGAGTACTCTGGACAAGGGCACCAGGTGGAGCTCGATGCGAGAGGAAAGAGCTCGTGCTCTCTTCGCCAAGTATGGATTGACGTTGGAACCTGGCGAGTGGGTCGGACCACGGTCTGCGAAGGAGAATGTCGACCGAGTCGAAAAGCCAATTCGCATGAGAATCCGACGCAATTGCCACCGCTGCCTCACCACGTTTGGCCCTGAAAAGATCTGTGTCGGCTGCAGCCATATCCGCTGCAAGAAATGCTTCCGTTATCCACCTACCAAATCGAAGGACGAGTGCGAAGGGAAGGGAAAGACTGCTGCACCTGTGCCTGTGCCCGCGCCTATGGCTCCGATGATCGAACCCGAGGAACCCAGGCCGAAAAAATTCGTTTTGACGATCCCGTCCCGGACAGGTGGTCAAGATCTAGTCCGCAAACCTATCTTGCAACGAGTCCGGAGAACCTGCCATATGTGCTCCACGCTCTTTGTTGGAAGTGCGACCGAATGCCAGAATTGCAACCACATACGGTGCAAGAAATGTCCCCGCGATCCGTATGTGTATTCCTTTCTTTACCGTTATCTGAACAAATCGATGGCTAATTTGAGATTTTTCTTTCAGTGCCAAGAAACACAAGTACCCAGACGGCTATCCGGGCGATGCTGAACCGCCATTTGAACCTCCCGAGCGAGTATGGCGAAAACCACGGCGCAGAATACGATGGACTTGCCATTCCTGCGCGACAGTGTTCCCGTGCGGCGAGAAATCGTGCGCGAGATGCCAGCATGAGCGTTGCAAAGACTGCATTCGTGATCCGTACGTGTTGATCCTCCTTTTCTTTTGTTCGGTCACTCCAGCCTTGGCTAACATGTTTCCTTTCCCCAGGCCGAAAAGGATCAAACCCGAGCCCGACCCGGAACTCCTGAGACGCGTGGAGGAGAAATTGGCGGCACTTAATGTATCCTAGGACTGCTGGTTCTCTCCATACGACACCTTGCTTATGATGATTTCCCTTCTTTCTCCCTTATTCTTCTCTGACATTGCCTCGTTCTCTTAATACTGTTTTGAAACCCCCCCTCAAAGACTACTTATACATACACACACATACCCAAAGCAGCAACCTACCCTCCATTCACTCCATGGCTTCTTATGACCTTACGGCTCTGAGTGCGTTGTTCACGTCTACCCCTCACTTGACATCTTTTTTCCTTTTGAGTGAGCGTTATACCAAAAAAAATTCATTGTCTTCCCGCAGTCTACCTGGTAGAACACATCGAGTATCGTGATGCGCCACTCCGAATCAATACTTTTTGAAAAATTCTTTTTCACCATCCTCCATCTCAGCCTGTTGCTTTTCTTTCCCCCCCTTTTCCTCTCAATCCCCCCATATTACTCGAACATTTTCATGCATACAGATACCAAAGAATTTTTGCAGAGCCTTATTTACAAGCATTTGATTGGATGAAAATTCTAATTTCTGAAGAACAAAAACAAAGTTTCCGTCCGTCTCTTCTCGGTCCGTCTGCCTGTCTATTTCTGCATCTGCCTCCTCACTGGGAACTTGGCTGTCATCCCAACGATAGTAGACGGACAGTATGAACGGCCCAGACAAGTCGACGGAAACGGACAAAAAACAGTGGCGAGATTTCCTTGGTTGGCGGATAGTCCGACGTTCCATCAATTGTTCGACGCCGTGAAGGTTGAACCCCTGCTGATATGCAGTTGCTGCTATAACTACCTAGAGAAAAAAAAAGAGTCCAAAGAAAAAAAAAACACCCCGGGAGACAGAGAGAGTAGCACAGTGGTACAGTGCATCTTTACTGAGGGAGATTTTCCCCCGATGCTGGTGTAACGACGTTGGTTGTTTGGATCTCAAACGTGGGGAGCGACATTGATGCACTGGGGGTTCTGCTGGGGGCAGATTTGCTGTAGTTTGTGCTCATCCTCATTCTCATTTCGTAACTTCTTTCCACTTTCTGCTTTGGTGGCCCCCCCCCTCCCCAGCAAGAGAGAGAGAAACATAGCCATCCAGATTGTGACTGACTCAGAGCACAAAAAAACCCCAAAAATGGAGGGCCATCCCTGGGTGTTCGTCCATCATATGTGGGTATTTATTAAGGATAGCCATTCATAGCAGCGGAAAATGGGCCCTGCGACCTGGAATAAATTGGGTGTTTTCCCTCCAGCTTCCTGATTGCATGGATTTTCCGCTTTCCTTTTTTTTTTTTTTTTTTTCACTCTGCGTGGGTTGCTTGGTTGGCGAGGGTGGACATGGGGGGTAGTGTGAACGTGCATGTGCACGCACGCCCATCACCACCATGGCGATGCAGGGTATGGGAGGCGATTCAAGGATTTTCTGTTTTTTTTTTCTTTTTAAACACGCTTTTTCTTTCTCCCACCTTCCGTACTCCTTGACATGGATAACTAGTGTGGGGACACTTGCTTCTCATATGGCTGGTTTGCAAAAAATCATCTACGAAGCATCAATTTGTTCCGTGAGGAAGATGGATGGGGATAACTACTTCTTCTAACTACCATATCTATTTCCCCGCTGCAAGTTCTGTCCAGTACATAACTATACCAAAAAGAGTCCCATACGAGCGCCACCGGGTGCAATGTCCGGCGGGAAGGCCAATCGGGCTCACTGGAGTCTGGAAGCAGAGGGCGATTGCTGTCTGGATTAGGCAGGTCGTTATGGTTGCTACGATCTATTAATATGAAGAGGGAAAAAAAAAAAGAGAGAAGAGAGACTCAGGGGACAAGAAGGGGTCTGGTCTTGATTCTGGGATTGTTAACGTCTCTCGAGTCCCCCCCCCCCCCCCCCCCCCCCCCCCCCCCCCC